>JAMZAV010001266.1:0-182601 GCA_024449915.1 Sweltsa coloradensis
TAAAAAACCTTTTTTTAAATTTTTGAACGATTTTTCCCCAAAATAAAAGGCATTCAATCGAGAACAAAGCTTGCGGAGGTCAAAATTTTAACTCGATCGACCCCGTTTTGAACGTTATGGCGAACATACAACAAAAAAAAAAAAAAAACAAACAAAAAAAAAAAAAAAAAACAAAAAGAGTGACAAAAATTTTTCGGCAGAGTCAAATGGGGAAAAGCTCGCTTCGCTCGCTTAATAATTAATAAAAATTTTAATTTTAATTTAATTTTTAAAATCCCCCCCCGCAAATCATTAATGCGCAGATTTCGTTTTGATTTGCAAAAAAGTTTGTTCTAGATTGTTCCGGACACTCAACTCATGTTTGTGCACCCTTGACATGCTCGCGACGAACAAGTACAATCACGTGACTTCCCCCTCTCTCGGGCGCTTGGCTTCGGCTCTCTCGGTCGGTCACGGCGACGGCGTCACGACTGCTTCAGTTTCACCCGAGTCCTGAGCCAGTCTGCACGTCGTAACAACGCTTGGTAGTTTCAGTTGTGCCAGTTGTGAAATATTTCATCAAACATTCTCAACGATGAAGACAGAAGAAGTTGTTCTTCGTTTTACACACACACAAACATTACGCGATAGAAAATATCTCTACAAGTGCAAGAAAATAGACAATATCGATATTTTGCTGCCGTGTTCTGTGCGCCTAATACCACGCACCCCAAGTTTTCTCCGTGATTACCGTAGGAAAGTAGACTGCCGTGAACCGTATGGCAGTGTTTTTAACGTATTGACTTCAAACTGTACAAGTTTCAAGATAACCGTGAGTACCGAAGATTCGTATGTTTGAGACGTGAAAATCTTAGATGGCATACGCCGCATTCCACTTGGCAATCGCCTCGGAACTTTCCCTACGGTGACGTCACTGACTGCGCGCGCTGTTGCCAGCTCGCGCACACCATTCATGGACTGCACTACTTGCACACATCAAGACTGCACGCCTGGTTTTGTGTAAGCTTACCCAGTTACCACCACATTCAAGTTTGAAGAAAACAAGATTGCTAATATAAGAAATCACGACCTCAAGATTGCCACTATTTTCACCGTCTTCGTTAAACATTGTGTAGGCTAGGGCTTGCTACAACAAGTAGAAACATTTGAAGTAAGTCGTTTCAATAATGTTGCTTCAAGAAAACCACTTCAAGATCCATTGCTGATTCGCTTCAAGATGGCTGCCTCAATATTATTGGGGGTAGGCCTAGCCCGCCACCACAATAAGCTGCTACAGTTAAGATCCTATTTTTTCGTTCAATATTTACTTTAAGATCCCAAACCCCAATAATCGCTCCAGTTCAAGATCCCTTTTTTCGTCGCTTTAATATTTACTTCAAAAATCCCACCACAAAAAGTTGCTCCGTTCAAATCTATAATTTGTGCTTCAATATTTACTTCAAACCCACCCAATGTCTGCCCATTCAAGATCCATTATTTTTCGCTTCAAAATTTACTTTTAAGATCCAAAAGTCGCTCCGTTTAAGATCCTTATTTCGCGCTTTAATATTTACTTCAAGATCCCACCACAATAAGTCTGCTCCAGTTCAAGATCCATTATTTCGTCGCTTTAATATTTACTTCAAGATCCCACCAAATAAGTTGCTCCAGTTCAGAAAAATTTTTTGCTTCAACTTTATTCAACCCACCCCCTAATAATCTGCTCCAGTTCAAGATCCATTTTTCGTCGTTTTAAAATTTATTCAAGACCCACCACAATAAGTCTGCCCCCATTTAAGATCCATTATTTTGTCGCTTTAAAAATTTACTCAAAATCCCCCACAAAAAGTTGTCCAGTTCAAGATCCATTATTTTGCGCTTTAATTTTACTTCAAATCCCCCACAATAAGTCTGTCCAGTTAAAAAACCCTTATTTTTCGCTTCAAAATTTTCTTCAAGATCCCCCCCAAATAAGTTGCTCCGTTCAAGTTCCCTTATTTCGTCGCTTAATATTTACTTTAAGATCCCCCCAAAAATAAGTCGCTCCCGTTTAAAATACCTTATTTGTTGTTTTTTTAAAATTTACTTCAAGATCCCACCACAATAAGTCTGCTCCGTTCAAAATACATTATTTCGTCGCTTTAATATTTTCTTCAAGATCCCTCCACAATAAGTCTGCTCCAGTTCAAGATTTCCTTTTTTCCCCCAATATTTTCTTCAGATCCCACCACAATAAATCTGCCCAGTTCAAAATAAAATTTTTTGCTTTAAAACCCTTTACTTTAAATCCCCCCATAATAAGTCTGCTCCAGTCAAATCCATTTTTTCGTCGCTTTTTAATATTTTCTTTAAGATCCACCACAATAAGTCTGCTCCAGTTCAAGATCCATTATTTCGTCGCTTCAATATTTACTTCAAGATCCCACCTAAAAGTCTCCCAGTTCAAGATCCATTATTTCGTCGTTTTTAAAAATTTTCTTTAAGACCCACCCCAAAAAGTCGTCCATTTTAAGATAATTTTTTTTTCGCTTCAATATTTACTTCAAGATCCCTCCACAATAAGTCTGCTCCCGTTTAAAACCCTTATTTCGCCGCTTCAATATTTTCTTCAAGATCCCACCCAATAAATCGTTTAGTTCAAAATCCCTATTTTTCGCTTCAATTTTACTTAAGATCCACCACAATAAATCTGCTCCGTTTAAGATACATAATTTTTTGCTTCAACATTTACTTCAAGATCCCCCATAATAATCGTCCGTTAAAAATCCATTTTTTCGTCGTTTTTAAAATTTTCTTTTAAGATCCCACCACAATAAATCTGCTCCAGTTTTAAGATCCCATTTTTTCGTCGCTTTTTATTTTCTTTTAAAATCCCCCCACAAAAAGCGCTCCGTTCAAGATCCATTATTTCGTCGCTTTAATATTTACTTCAAGATCCCACCACAATAAGTCTGCTCCAGTTCAAGATCCTTATTTCGCGCTTTAAAATTTACTTCAAATCCCACCCCAATAAGTTGCCCCCAGTTTAAGATAATTATTTTGTGCTTTAATATTTACTTTAAGATCCCCCCACAATAAATCTGCTCCAGTTCAAATCCATTTTTGCGCTTTAATTTTTACTTCAAAAATCCCACCACAATAAGTCTGCCCAGTTAAAAAAACCATTTTTTCGTCGCTTAATATTTTCTTTAAAATCCCACCACAATAAGTCGCTCCAGTTTAAAATCCATTATTTCGTGCTTTAAAAATATTTACTTCAAGATCCCTCCACAATAAGTCTGCTCCAGTTCAAGATCCATTATTTCGTCGCTTAATTTTACTTAAAAATCCCCCCAAAAGTCGCTTCAGTTAAGATCCTTTTTTTTCGCTTTAATATTTTCTTCAAGATCACACCACAATAAAATCTGCTCCATTTAAAACCCTTTTTCGCGTTTTTTTTTTAAGATTTAAAAAAAGTTGGTTTTGTTCAAATCCATTATTCGTCGCTTAAAATATTTTCTTTAAGTCCACCACAATAAGTCTGCCCAGTCAAAATCATTTTTTCGTCTCTTAATTTTACTTAAGATCCCACCACAATAAACTGCTCCCGTTAAGATCCATAATTTTTTTGCTTCCAAAATTTAAACAAAATCCCCCACAATAAAATTGTCCAGTTCAAAACCTTTTTTCGTCGCTTTAATTTACTTCAAGATCCCACCACAATAAGTCTGCTCCAGTTCAAGATACATTATTTCGTCGCTTTAATATTTACTTCAAGATCCAACCACAATAAGTTTGCTCCGTTTAAAACCCTTATTTTGCGCTTTAAAATTTTTTCAAGATTCCACCCCAATAAATCTGCTCCCGTTAAATCCATTATTTGTTCTTTAAAATTTACTTTAAAATCCCCCAATAATCTGCTCTGTTCAAGATCCTAATTTTTTCCCTTTAATATTTAAAAAAAATCCCCCCCCAATAAGTCTGCTCCAGTTCAAGATCCATTATTTCGTCGCTTAATATTTACTTCAAGATCCCTCCACAATAAGTCTGCTCCAGTTCATGATTCATTATATTTTGCTACGTTTTGGTTGCTTTCTGCGGCTTGAGGTGATATTATTTACTTCAAGAATTCTTTTTCTATAAATATTTCATTCAAGATCTTAAACCACATCATGGCAAACACTGCACAGAGATAACTTTTTTCTGATGTGGTTCACGGCGTGCAATTTCCATACTGATCGCTTCTTGAAGACTCGTTTGGTATTTTTGCTTCTTCATAATCAAGTTTGTTTGGTTCTGACCCAAATATGTTTTGTTGGGTTCTGTCCACAAATTGTTTTTGTTTTTTTTGTTGGTATCTCTCAAATTATTTTTGTTAGGATTTGTCCCAAATAAATCGGACCAAATGCGGTTTTACACTTTTTCGCTTTGGTTTTTAGATATTGCTTACTGTTATCCAACTCACGAATTGTTGGGTTCTGTCCCAAACATATTTTGTTGGATTATGTCCCAAACAATCATTCGAGTTCTGTCCCTAACAAGAGTTCAGTTTATGTCTCAAATAACTGTGATTGGTTCCTTTTCCACCTCGACCGTTCGGTGGGTCTTTGGGAGATTCCACAAACGGTTCTTCTCCGAGGATGGGGTTTTCGTTCGGTTGTGGAATGAAGTAGATATTGTTCGTCAACCCGATTTCCAATGAGTACGGGCGCTTGCAGTTGTTGCACTCATTTAAACGCCTAATCTGGGGTAGTGAGGTCTTCCGTGGCCAACCTTTCTATATATTTGGTCGAAGTAAGCCCAAATAGGCCAAACCATGTAGGCAGTTGGTCACGCCTTTGTCATATTTATTTCTGGATCACACACTTATTCATGAAGTCTTTCAGACGTTCAACGGGCAGGAATTCTCTCTGTCGAAATCGTGTGGTTATTATCTCTACAGGCTCCTGAGCCCGGAGACTATTTATTGAGTCAACCCATAATTCGGGGACATTGGCATAGTTGTTGAAGTTGTAAACTGACCAATTCTTGAGTTCTCTACCGACATGGTGTAACACACGGTAGGTAAACGAGCTACCGATGTACCCTGGTGGACCAAGTTTAGTGTAACCAGCTCGAGGTTGCAATGGTTGACCTATCTCAATAGTGGTCGTATATCTACGAGCGGTAACAAAAGCCAGTTGACCTAACCTCCTAGTGGGAAGTGTTGGAAGAATACCATTCTTTATGTGCTCAATGATTCGGTATTCTGAATCAATCGCGTTCATCAGCTCAATATTGAGCGTGATATCTCGGTTAACAGACGGGAAGACATCTGGCTCGATGCCTACGCCACGTAGTAACCCGATCTTATCATACGATAGACCGACGTAGGGGCGGTATCTCAACATGTTCTCAGTTGGTAACCCGGCACCTGGATCTAGAGCGCGAATATCGGGAGGAAGATTCCATCTGGGCGCGATGGGTTCTGGAGCTATCTCTCCCTCCAAGTCTTCTGCATTGGCGACATGCGCCGCTGCAAAATCGCGTTGTATTCTCATAGCATATACAGGGATGCATGGATACGATTTTTACAAGAAATGAGTGTTGTTAGCCACTCTGCCAAACCAGCCTCTTAGGCCAGCAGCTATATTTGTAGCATTGTCAGGTGGTCGTAACATGTGGAACTTGAGGTCACGAGATGACGGCATGGCTGTATTTCCTATGCCTGCTAGGTAGCAAGTGAACATTTCTGGAACGGTGTAGTGTCCGTCGTTTACTTGCCGGACAAATTGTTCCTCTCCCGGCGTCAAATCATGCTGGTTCGCAAGTTCAATCTCGAGCAGTCTCTTGTAAGCTATAACTGCGAGATAGTAAGCCCAAGAGCCTTCGGACTATCTGACTGGGCTATTTCTTAGGCGGATATTTTCTTGTTTACCTGCAAAAACATCCTCTTTATCGTAAAAATAGGATGTGAACGCCCCATGTTTGTCGTGTGCGGGGATTTGGAGTTTGATTTCCATCCACTCGTGATATCCCGTTTGTTCGTACACCTTGCCTTACATGGTTCAGTTTCGAGCTCGTGAGGCACTGCAAGCTTCATAAGTGGATCTTCTGGGAGTTCGGGAAATAGATAATCCATTTCCCGTCTCCAATATGTATTGGGTGTCATCTGCTTGTTTTCATGTTATCCCATGCTTTTTTTAGTTGACCATCTGTGCTACTATCATCAATACAATTTTGATTAATTTTAATGGTTATCATTAAGAAGGTGGCAAAGCCGTCGGGCTAGCATACTCCTTAACACATAGCCATAGATTGAATTATACACACATAGCAAAACACATCGTAAAAGATTTGAGTTTCACTCACCAGAGTTTCTGCTTGAACACACATAAAGGCTTGATGATGTAGCTGGCTTCTAACTCGCTCTATTCAGAGACAAAGGAAGAAGTATCTAACTGGGAGACTGGGTTCTCCTTTTATACCCAGGTCTAGCTACGTCACTGATGCCTGGGCGTTGTCCACCAAATCTGGTATTGGACTGGTTACGTGATGGCTGTCCTAAATTTACAGGCGGGGTCCCATCAAATGTAACCTCGTGAGGGGTTCCTGGTTCCTTGATTGAGAAGCTTGTTAACACCATGGCATATGCTCATGTGCTGGTTCGTAACAATATTAATAATAGCAATGTGCGGACGTTTCTTTCATATTCCGTAGATCAAAAGAGTTGCTACAAACTCTGCAACACGTTCTCTAGTTCAGGACAAGATGTCTCTGGCCCTTAGAACAATTTGTCTGATTTGACCAGGATAGAGCACTCGCAGTGTTGTTATAGATCGGCCAGCATTGTGTCTTCATAAAACTGTTGACTGTGGTGCTTGGATAATGGGAGAAGAACGTTAGTCATGTCTGATTTATTAGTTAAATCAGAGATAAAGTCAACAATATTAAGTAGAAGGGAGACTGCTTAGTGTATACAAGCAATGATTGCATCTGTTTCTCCATATTCAAAGTAACCAAAGGTAAATTGATCTAGTGTGATGAGGTTTCCAAATCTCGCAAGTCGCAATAGTAGAGTAGATTATGAGGTTTTACACAACCACTAGAGTACGCGGAGTCACCAAATTTATCGGCATGAACTGTAAGATCTGCAGATTCTTGCAATACATTTGGGACCGCAAAATCATGCATAATCAATCATCTCGGCAGGAATGAATTCCTCTACCTCAACAGAAAAGGATCTGGCATATTTTCTGCCATCCAGATCATGGACTTTTAGGTCTTTGGTGGGGAGACATTCTTTCCTTTGGTGTCAGCTCATTCCGGTTCATGTACACCTGCGTCGATCTATCATAGCCAGACAAGGAGACGCAGTCATAAAACCCTTTAGAAATGAAGGTCTCTGGTCCTGAGCATTTTGGTTTGGTGTTTTCAAAGTCATCAGTGCATCTCTGACCTCTCCAGCCGTAGCTTGCATTCATGGTTGTTCTTAGGCATTGCAGGTCTACTAGTTTGCCAGAGACTGGATGACCTCTGTCTGAGTAGGGGTCACATAGCCAGAATCTAGAGTTTGATCTTATCTGCACTAAAGCCTTGTTCTGGACATTGGATCTGGACCCCGGAGTGCCGATTATTATTTCACGTGGGAATCCAGGGTTCATGTACACCAGCATCGATGTATTATAGCTAGACACGGAGATGCAGTCATTTAATCCTCAAGGAATGAAGGGCTCTGGTCCTGAGCATTTTGGTTTGGTGTTTCCATAGTCGTCAGTGCATCTCTGACCTCTCCAGTCGTAGCTTGCACTCATGGTTGTTCTTAGGCACTGCAGGTCTACTAGTTTGCCAGAGACTGAATGCCCTCTCTTGAATAGGGAGGGGTAACATAGTCAGAATCTAGAGTTTGATCTAATCTTCACCAAAGCCTTGTTCTGGACATTGGATCTGGACCCTGGAATGACGATGGTTATTTCACGTGGGAATCCAGGGTTCATGTACACTAGCGTCGATGTATATAGCTAGACACGGAGATGCAGTCATTTAACCCTTAAGGAATGAAGGGCTCTGGTCCTGAGCATTTTGGTTTGGTATTGCCATAATCGTCAGTGCATCTCTGACCTCTCCAGTCGTAGCTTGCACTCATGGTTGTTCTTAGGCACTGCAGGTCTACTAGTTTGCCAGAGACTGAATGCCCTCTCTTGAATAGGGAGGGGTAACATAGTCAGAATCTAGAGTTTGATCTAATCTTCACCAAAGCCTTGTTCTGGACATTGGATCTGGACCCTGGAATGACGATGGTTATTTCACGTGGGAATCCAGGGTTCATGTACACTAGCGTCGATGTATTATAGCCAGACGGGGAGATGCAGTCATTTAACCCTTAAGGAATGAAGGGCTCTGGTCCTGAGCACTTTGGTTTGGTGTTTCCATAGTCATCAGTGCATCTCTGACCCCTCCAACCATAGCTTGCAGTCATGGTTGTTCTTAGGCACTGCAGGTCTACTAGTTTGCCAGAGACTGAATGACCTCTGTCTGAGTAGGGGTCACATAGCCAGAATCTAGAGTTTGATCTCATCTGCACTAAGGCCTTGTTCTGGAAACTGGATTTGGACTCCGGAGTTATCATGGTTATTTCACTAGGGATTCCAGAAATCTTCTCCCATTTAGCTCAAATATCCCTTAAACCCAATGTGTAAACTGAGCTTTCAGTATTGGTTGTGACGGTCAGTAGCATGGTTGAGATCACACACCCATACTTGCCGGTGCACACTTCTGAGAACTATGTGCAACATTGTGAATAGTCGCGCATGTATGGCTCTTTGATCGCTTTTTATCATTGTGGGGTGTAACTCGGCTATCGTTCGGCTATTTACTCTTCATGCTGGTGTAGGCACGTTTGTAATCCCCAAAACCCATCCTACAATGCAGTTTAAGATCCCCCTTTTAAAAATCGTTATCACTTCATTCCGAAAGCAATTGGCCCAGTAGACATTCGATTTGCCTTAACAAATACAAATCATTCAATTATAAAAACACTTCTAATCTGAATTGGATAGACGTTAAATAAATAACGCCTTCTCCATTCTTGTTATTTCTTTTACTGAACTACTATTGAGGCACTGTTATTGGAGATGATGCACAATCGAGCTTTCTTGGTTAGTATCGGACTAGTGTTTTGGGAACTAAAAACCTAGCTTTGGTCTATGGAGGCGTTGACACTGGTGTAGAGGGGTGGACCTGTCGTTGGTAGGGAGGGCTTCCACCACTCAACGTGTTTACTGTCTTGTTGAGAAAGACATGGATGGGAGCATGGCGTAATTGGAGGGTAGGAACTTGACCTACTGGGTAGTGTCAAAAGAAGGTAGTAATCCTGAGTCTAGTAGTAAGAACCTTTATTGGTTTAATTCCCTTTGTAAGTACAGAATGTAGTGAAATAATAATTGGACATTGTCAATAGTTGTGTGGTTTTTGATAGATGGGTGTTGTCTTTAGGATAAAGAATGCACTTATTGTTTATGGGATAATAGGTTGGTAAACACCGTGCAAAGTGTAATTAGATGGTTTTGCCTTTTGGCACAGATCGCATGTGGGTAGTAGCTTTCTCACTGTTCGAGACAAATTTTTCCAAAAGAAACTCTCTTGGATGGTCGCTATGTATTTGGCATAAGTTACGACGAGACATGACATGGGTATAACATTATAAGTACGAGAGTAAATTATGTACAGGTTACCTTTAACCAAGTGTAGCCAATGGGCGTACAACATATAATGAACGTGCACCAGGCTGCATTATGCAGTTGAGATACAAGATAAGAATAACAATATCAATGATTAGCAAACTTAAACATGCATTAGATGATGTAAGAATAATTGATGAAGCCAAAGTGATTTGGTGAAGCTAATTAATTAATAAATTTTATGTAATAAACATGATTAATTACACCTTATTATCACCCTTATCTCGGACTGACACTGACACAAACTTTAATTAAAAAACTGAAGTTAATTTAAGACGCAAAAAGAATACAGGGAACGTTGTCCGTTGTATTGTGACGAAATACAGAGAATCTTGCTTTTGTTGGACTATGTTGCTAGTTATCTTTCTGGTTAAAGTTCCTAGTTCTCGTTTTGCAATACACAAACAAATTGACCTAGGCGTACTTCCAGCCTCCGCTCTCTGCTCGGACACAACAGACGACCATAGAAATCTTGTCACCCTCCACGCTAGGTGATTTCCTAAAAGGGATACAATACTACTGCCGACCGATGCTGTCACATGGCTGTATGTACCAACTCTAGCTCATCAGACACATCCAGCCAGCCTCAATTGAAAAAGCAGCACATATCCTGCTGTTGTTGGTGGTCATGTTACACAATCTGATAAAAAATGCGTTTTACTGAAAGCGAAATCTACCAACAGGCACAATACAAACAAGTTGACCCAGGCGTACTTCCAGCCTCTGCTCTCCGCTCGGACGCAACAGACGACTATCCATATCTTGTCACCCTCCACCTGCAGAGTGACCCCGCAGACCCAGTTCCTGACTCCCCATCGGCTTTGGACTGAGACCCCCGGCTCAGCTTCAGCAGCTGTTGTCACTGCCATGTACAAGAGTTTTCCAAATATTTCAATTCAATTCTTATGCATTTCAAAATTGGAGGAAGTCCGCAAGTGCTAGCTTATCCTCCCCCCTGTGGGACTAGGCTCGGATACCAGTGCTGGGGTCGTCGTTGGGGAACCCCTTCCCTTTGACTACCTCCCCGACGGCGACGACAAAGACTTTGCCCCTCGAACCATTCGGTATATCACATGTGACACTGATGTGTTCCACACGTTGACTATGGTGTAAAAACTACATACCCTCCTTGCCAGGGTAGACAATATAAAGATTTGAGACATAGAAGTTACTGATATCACCTGGTCCGAGGCTGTCCAAGCTTAGGGGTGGGTGTCAATATCTCAAGTGTGACACTAATGTCTTTGGTTCGGGGCTACCTTGTCTGTGTTGAGCTAGCTCAATGCACATAGCTTGGCACACAAAATAACCCCGCCTTCAAATAAAACAGCCTTGCTTGTAGATGTTAAACGTAATGGCGAGCTCTGGGTCGTCGTCGGGGAACCCCTTCCCTTTGACTACCTCCCAGACGGCGACGACAAAGACAACACGGACGGATGATGACACAGACGGAGACGACCACGACGTGGGGGAACCACTGCCCTCCCCATATGCTTGTGGCTGGTTCTGACCAGCACAGGCCTTTCCACCCCTTGTCCCCCCGCGTCATCCCTTACGTCCCTCCCTTCGTCTCGATTAGCCAAGTTGCATAAATATGAGACGTAAAGCAATATCCAATCAAACAAAGCATAGGATTATAATTAATTAGAAAATGATCAAATGACTCTTAATTATATAGATTATGATAATGCAAATAACTTGATTAAAAGAGCAAGTTGTATATGAGAATGATGTAAATAGCTTGATTAATAGAGCAAACTGTATAGATAGGCATATAATATACCTAAAGTAGATGTATAATATACTATAGTAACATGTGGTTCATGACAATCACTAGGTTGCATAACAGAATGATCAAAACCATTTTGTATATGTAAACAAACAATAATTATTTACGCGTCTCACTTCCCTCTCATATCAATAAATTCAACCTTCAATTTATTATTTATTTCTATGCTAGTCAATATTTCAATTCCAGCAATCATATATTTCCATAATATTTACACTTCCTATGTTTTTCAACCAAAAGTCCTTTGTAATTGTTTATTCTAATTCCGTCTCCTTCGAAAGTGCAGCTTAGCTCCGAATGCCTCGTTAATACTCTATTTGCTGTCGACTGTGATGTTCATACTGGTCTAGAAAGGCCTTGTATGCTTGTTTAAAATTGTTTTGTTTGTTTACATTTCTTGTTTCTACTTATGTTTATTTAGTTTTATCATAATTCTATCTATTCTCAATTTAATTGCATAATATTGGTTACCTCTATCCTTTCTGTTACTATACTTCAATTTAGTTAATATTTACCGATGTTTATTACATGAGTTGCCAAGGAGCTATGGATTGTTCCGGTACTAAGGTGTTGTACAAAGATTTTTTGTCACTGGTTAACAAATCGTTTTCATGTTCTTCAATCGCAATCTTGATTGCTTCTGTGAATACAATTGCCTCGCTTCTATAATTTCACGAAGAAACTGTGATAACAATAATTGCTCTTCCCAACAGCTTCATGCAAATGTTGTTCTCTGTTCAATCTTCAGAAATAACTGAAATTTTTGTGCCTTCCTTCCTCAGCCTCGTTGCATATTGGTCTATTGTCTCTCTTGGTCGTTGCACAGTTATTACACTGTTGGATAGCTGATGAATTATGTTTCCGTTCTTTAAATCGTTGGATCAAGCTTGTAGCCTTACTCAGGGTACACCCAAACTGTCGCTCGGCTCCATGGGTTAGCATGTGTGTCTTTAGGTCTTCAGCCAGGTCACACTTAGCCCACCGTCTTCTGTGACTGTTCCCTTGTGTGTAATACCATGTGCTGTTTCAGGCTTTAAAACACTTTGCTGCCATTGTAAAGTTTACTGTTAGGTCAAAAGAAACTTATTGTTTAACAATGACAGGTTCCAACAAATAGGTTTTAAAGTGTAACATAAGTTATGATTCAGGGCAATGGTGACAAATATATCCAATTATATAGTAGTGTGCGAAATGTTGACGCATTCCATACATAGATACACTCCTCGTCACGTTCACAGTTAAACCATTCTATGCCTTGTTGATACAATTTCTCGAGGCATCGGTTTCTGTGTTTCCAGACCCTTCTAGCGGGACCTGGTTGAGTGATGAGTACCAGGGGAAATTCTGGACTCACGTCAGGGAACACGATTGTCAGAGGATCTACTCCGATGGTTTGTAGGTATTTTTACCTAAAAGGGTGTTCGTGAATAAAGGCCTCCACGTCGCCTCTATCCAGCTTTTCTTCTTCGGCTAGGATCTTAGCTGCACAGAAGAAAGCGTGTGCGTCATGTGGTTCAAAACATGAATATGCTTGACCCACGAGTCGGGTGACTGTCTCAACCTTATCTCTAACTGGTCTTTCAGGTTAGACCGTTGAGGCGATGATGGTATCTAGGGATTTTGCGGGTTTTCCCGATTGGTTGTAATAACCTAGAAAATGTATGTTTTGCGCCTCATAGGTGATGAAACTTTTGTTTTCATTGAAAACCATAGAGAACTGCTCAAATGCATAAGAAGCCAAGAGTTTCAGGTCGATGAGAGATGGCAGTACTAAGTAGGAGTCATCTCCTAGATAGATATCTGCAATTGGTAGTGCGCCAGTGAGTTCATACACGCAATAGCGCATAACTATCATGTTTATGATGGAATCTGATGTTTATGAAGCAAGCTCCATAAGGGACGCCGGAATGCTTGATGTAACGACGACCATTTTTTAGCCGAACGGGAGTGTCGATGAAGTAGTTAACTAACTTTCTTCATCTACGTTTAGAGCGGTATTCCCGTACTGGCCAGATTTTACCTTCTGTGTCCTGTACATGATTGAAATCAATAGCCTCAGCTACAATACGGAAAGCATCACGAATGAGCCAAGCGGGTATTGACTTATCGAACTTTGACCAGTCGCCTAGTAGATGGGGCATATTTGGATACGCGGACGCCATGGAATCGATAAACGACATGCCTCCATTGGCCATCTCTACGCCATAGGCGATGACTGGGTTAGGGTTCTGTTTGAGCTCTTCGAGGATGGGGTAGAAGTAAGCCGCCTCAGCCATAAAGACTGTGAGCGGGTAGCCCCAGGTGGCTCGCACCTTGTTTGTATCACGAGTGCAGATTTGGGCCCTAACGTAGCAAGCTACGTCAGGAAGTTCCACGTCATGATTTGACTCGATACTGTACCAAGTGCGCCGGATTTCATCCAGCACACGAGGGTCATTTACGGTAGACCAGGTGATTTAGAACCTGGAAAATCAGTACGGTAGACCAGGTGATTTAGAACCTGGAAAATCAGGGTGGTTTGCAACGGCACCGGTGGTCAACGGGATGAGTGAGTTTGGTTTTGGTTTATTAAATGAACTCATTTATAAAAATTAACATACATTGTTTTAAATTGCAAACAGTAGAGTTGTTTGTGAATGTCGGTTTAAGATGGTTCTTTAAACATTCAGTCTCATTGAAAGTATGCCAGTGTTGGGGGATGGTTTTTCTTAACCGAGTGTAATAACCCTGCCAGTAAAGATCATACGTTCCCAACTTCAATAAGGTACTTTCTGAAAGCTGTACAAGCACTCCTAAGAATACTTACATCCTTGATGTAGTATTCCTTCAGTACAGCTTCCATATCAAAAACATAGCTTTTGTCGTTTCTTTTTTGCTCATGTCAATGAATGAACGGGTTTCGCTCTGTTTCCTTCATACTCCCCACATCAAAATATTGAATGTTCGGAATAGCCACTTTATACTCGTACATAAGGCGGCTGGAGCCAACAGTTCACAGAATGTCCCCGTCACTCGAACGTCGGTCGGACCGGTGAGTCGGGGAGGAGGGACACTGGGCGGGAGGGGGGAGTGGAGATCACGTCGTCCCAGCCCATAGGATCGAAATCCCAGGGAGCAGGTGGAGAACCTGAGGCGGACACTGAATCACCAGGATTGTCGTAAGGAGGTTGCGGTTCTTACACATTTCCTTTTTTAATGTATTCTCACACTGAGGTGTTCTACGACACAACTTACATTGATTATCACATATGTGCGAGTTGTTAACTCTTGAACTGCCTATATGACATCTATCATAGAAAAACTCATATGATAGAACCATCCAGCTTGCTATAGTCTATACACAAGACTGCCATAGCGTTTTGAACAAGTGACATCACTCTCTCCGTTATCTCTCTTGGTTTGCAACCCGAAACACTGTGCCAAAAAATATGGCGTTGATAGTTTTTTGGGTGCTAAGCAATGGTCTGAAGAGCAGCGTAAGTTTCACAAGTGTTAACCTTCATCGAGGGCTTCACGGTTGGATTAATCTTAAATTCGTACCGGTTCAAGAATTGGTTGTGAATGGGAATTTCATTTTGGGTGAGATGACTCACGTCGAAGGTTTGATCATTCATTCAATCATTCTTCGACCATTTAAACTGATGCGATTCAAAGTGAACATTTTGAAATCCACGTTTGAAAAGTAAGCTGATTGATACTTATTAGTCATAAATAAACACAAATCAGGCACTGCCTAATCACCAGCTATAGACGAGATGTTCTGATTGCGTTTTATCATAGCCAACATTAAGGTTCATAGTGGTTTGTAAAATTGGTTTCAACGTCCCGTAAACGGAATCGCGGTACACTCTCTTTGAGAGTTTGATGGTCGTATTTTCCAAATAAAGACCTGAATCAAAGGAGTTGAGAATAGCCTGGGCCCGAACCTATACGCTCTCGAAGTTCGTACAATGAATTCTCATAATTTCCCTTCGGATTTTTTTTTATATACAAAATTTAATTTGTTAAATTATATGATTGTGTATGTAAAATAGCAAAAATGCTAATAATAAATATTTCTTCTTCTACTACTACTGCTCACAGTGAACATTCCTTTGTGGTACTGAGAGCTGAGAGTACTCTGTGTACACCGGTAAAATATAGATAAGACCTCCACCTTTGAAAACCGATCGGCCTGAGCATTGAAATATTGAACATCCGCTTGTGGCATACGATTGATGTACGGAATCTGTTTAACATCACCCAGCATCACGCTAGTCTTGCTACAAGTTCGTATAGCTGCAATCATTGTTGGTGCTAGATCTTATGGCTATGATGTTAGCGGCTTGCTCAAAAGTACTCTGTGTACATCGATACGATACAGATAAGAGCTCCTCCACCTTTGAAAACCGATCGGCCTGAGCATTGAAATATTGAACATCCGCTTGTGGCATACGATTGATGTACGGAATCTGTTAAACATCACCCAGCATCACGATAGTCTTGCTACGAGTCTGATAGCTGCAATCATTGTTGGTGCTAGATCTTATGGCTACGATGTTAGCGGCTTGCTCAAAACTACTCTGTCTACATCGATACGATACAGATAAGAGCTCCTCCACCTTGGAAATCCGATCAGCCTGAGCATATTGAACATCCGCTTGTGGCATACTGTCATGGGACGTGCCTTAGGAGTAGTAAGATAATAAGGGCTGCCACCACTTGACTGCTTCATGACCAGTTTAATTAGTTTACTAATAAGACCAGCTGCATAGAATAAAAAAGGAGTGGCTTTGGATGTACATTGTACATTACCAATTATATTATAATGATCAACCATGATATGGATGTAAAAATGAGCAATAATTAAAACTTAAGATATATTCCCAGATCAACACTTATTTATTGATACACATTATAGAATACATGATATACATAAATGTCAACTCACCAAATTAATGTTGCTTTAGTACAGAGTTCAATCAAATCAATAGCAATTACCATGTAGGCAAGCTAGTTACGTGTTCGTATTTGAAGAGGTAACAAGATAATGAAGGCGGAGGATTAGGAAGGCTAACATAAGGGTAACGGATCCGTGACCGGTCCACTGGACCGTATGGCCAGAAGGGAAAGCAGCCCGTCGGGACGGGAACCACTCTGGGTAGTCTGGTGGTTGAGTAGACCAGGCATGGAAAAGATCGTACGTGACCAAGGCGAACCTGGACCAATGTATAGTGTGGCACCAAGATCCACTCTTGGCCAGATAGGGATAAGACAGGATTCGGCCCGCAACCCCTTCAGCCAGCATTGATTATTGACATTGATTATCACATATGCGCGAGTTGTAAACTCTTGAACAGCCTAAATGACATCTATCATAGAAAAACTCATATGATAGAACCATCCAGCTTGCTATAGTCTATACACAAGACTGCCGTAGCGTTTTGAACAAGTGACATCACTCTCTCCGTTATCTCTCTTGGTTTGCAACACGAAACACTGTGCAATATATGGCGTTGATAGTTTTTGGGTGCTAAGCAATGGTCTGAAGAGCAGCGTGAGTTTCACAAGTGTTAACCTTCATCGAGGGCTTCATGGTTGGTTTAATCTTAAATTCGTACCGGTTCAAGGATTGGTTGTGAATGGGAATTTCATTTAGGGTGAGATGACTAGCGTCGAAGGTTTGATCATTCATTCATTTTCCGACCATTCAAATTGATGCGATTCAAAATGAACTGTTTGAAATCCACGTTTGAAAAGTAATCTGATTGAAACATATTACTTAGTCATAAATAAACGCAAATCAGGCACTGCCTAATCACCAGCAATAGACGGGATATTCTGATTGCGTTTTATCATAGCCAACATTAAGGTTCATAGCGGTTTGTAAAATTGGTTTCAACGTCCCGTAAACGGAATCGCGGTACACTCTCTTTGAGAGTTTGATGGTCGTATTTTCCGAATAAAGACCTGAATCAAAGGAGTTGAGAATAGCCTGGGCCGGAACCTATACGCTCTCGAAGTTCGTGAAATGAATTCTCATAATTTCCTTCCCTTTGGATTTTTTTTTTATATAAAAAATTTAATTTGTTAAATTATATGATTGTGTATGTAAAATAGCAAAAATGCTAATAAAGATTTCTTCTTCTACTACTACTGCTCACAGTGAACATTCCGTTCGGGTACTCGTCGTCAGGGAACTTTCCCCTTCCCTTTGACGACCAACCCGACGGCGACGACAATGACAACACGGACGGATGATGACACAGACGGAGACGACTACGACGTGGGGGAACTTCTGCCCTCCCTTTACGCTTGTGGCTGGTTCTGACCAGCACAGGCCTGTCCACCCCTTGTCCCCCCGCGTCATCCCTGACGTCCCTCCCTTCGTCTCGATTAGCCAAGCTGCATAAATATGAGACGTTAAGCAATATCCAATCAAATCAATGAGAGCCGAGAGTGGCACAAGTACTCTGTGTACACCGGTAAGATACAGATATGACCTCCTCCACCTTTGAAAACCGATCGGCCTGAGCATTAAATATTGAACATCCGCTCGTGGCATACGATTGATGTACGGAATCTGTTTAACGTCCCCCAGCATCACGATAGTCTTGCTACGAGTTCGTATAGCTGCAATCATTGTTGGTGCTAGATCTTATGGCTACGATGTTAGCGGCTTGCTCAAAAGTACTCTGTGTACATCGGTAAGATACAGATAAGAGCTCCTCCACCTTAGAAAACCGATCGGCCTGAGCATATTGAACATCCGCTTGTAGCATACTGTCATGGGACGAGCCTTAGGGGTAGTAAGATAATAAGGGCTGCCACCACTTGACTGCTTCAAGACCAGTGTAATTAGTTAATTAATAAGACCAGCTGCATAGAATTCAAAAGGAGTGGGTTGGGATGTACATTGTACATTACATACACACACACACACATACACATACATACATACATACAGTGAAGACTGCCCCGGGGGTAATTAAAGGGTTTCTTCCTTGTCTTACTAGAGTTTCAGGTGTAGGAGGTGCAAATATAGGCTCCTGACTCGCCCTTGATTGAGAGTTTTTCCATCCCTTTCCTATTATCCAATATAACATTCCTTGACTTATTATTATTATAGATATATACTATAGAGTAACGAGTTATCCCCAAGCAAAGAAAAAAATGTCAATTTATAAGTAATTTTATTCTTACTGAAAAAAACAAAGTAAGGTGAAATCGCCTTCGAGTTCTCTCTTTGGTTCGAAATAAATCTATACAAAGGAGGATTCCTATCTATGAATAATTAATGAACATTAAGGCGGCGGTGCATTATAGAACTGTACTGTTCCACCATTGTACACATTTAGTCTATGGACGTACACTCTGAAACAAACAAATGACAATAGCTGTTAGCACTGAGCAGTTACTTTTAATATACATTGTACAGACGCTTTTAGGAAGTCCGCGCTCGTTCTGAAAAGCTTTTAAGCTACCTACTAATCTTCCGGAAAATTAAAATAACATTGTTTTTTAAATGAAATTGAGAAATCAAAATAACAGTTCATTTAAAAAATAGTTACCTCTCAATCTTCACGTAGACCTTCTGGAAACCGCCCATTTTGTATAAATCTGTTGTCACAGCTGTTTAAATCACAAATCACCCTAAAAATAAATAATAATAAATCCTGGTTTATTTATTATTTATTATTATAATGATCAACCATGCACTCTAAGAAATCTTGGGTGATCTACCATTATACGAGGGCAACAATCTACAATTATGAAATGGTGAAGTCGTCTTCAGACTCTCATAATCCGTAGAACTACCATTATATATTAAAGAATCCAGTTTTCCGTTTTATAAATGAACGCGAACCGCAAAAGTTTGAGATGATTTAACATTAATCTGCCGAGATTCGACGTTAACTTAAGTAGCAACTACCTATTTACGGAGGCTGGTTAATCTCCTATTTTGTAGGGTAGATTTGCAGGCAGCATATTGTTACAGCACGGTATTTGTGCGAGAGATCACCTGCATCTGGATGTTTGATGTACAATAATGTATCATTCAACCTATTTATCACGGCAATTCGTATTGCTCAAGCCCGGTTTATCAATGACCAGTTAGTGTTTGGTTTCATCTAAACCTACCAATAAACCAAACACTAACTGGTCATTGAAATCTGGCACCTAAGAGAAACACTTTAAGTCTTTGACCCTTGCACTCATAACAAATAAATGAAACAAAACATAAAACATAAATCTCACGGACATATTATCGAGCTTCGCAACAGGCAGCCCTTTGTTTGAAGACTACAAGCACCGAGCATATATTAAGTTATGCTCATATACATCAAATGTGTAGTATTCCTGCTTCCATGTAATCATTGAGCTATTAAAAAATACCGTATACTTATTACTTATTAGCAAGAACTGAACCATATGATCAAAATTATAGAACACAATAATAATACATGCATATTAATAAAGGTAGGCCACAGAGCAAGTGCACAAAGCCTACGATATTTGCGTCGATTTGCTGTTGTATATATAGGAGGTAACTCCCACGCGTACTGCAGCGTCTTCTGTGGCGCAACGGTCTGAGTCTGTGCTGACAGTTGGAGTGGGCCAGTTGGATCGAGTTCGAGTCACCATGAAAAATCTTGTAACTTTATAATCGTGTCAAATTAACATGTGCTATGTATCCATTTACAGATGATCGATTGCTGAAGGAAATATATGATTTGAAATAGTACTAAATACAATAATTAAATGATTAAATAAATCTAATTTTTAGTTTTTAGTTTGCTTATTTGCTCCTAGATCGCGTTACAGGCGCTTAGACAATTATGCGTTTGACTAAAGGAACGAATGATCTACAATTATGTGAGTGTAGTTCGCTCACAAGAAAACTATGTTTTGACTATAACGGAACTAGCAAGCTACAATTATATAAGGGAAGGCTGTGCACGATGTAAATAACGTTTACTGAAACGAAACATACGATCTACAATAATGTGAGTGTAGTTCGCTCACAAGAATAGTACGTTTGACTACAACGGAACGAATGATCTACAATTATGTGATAGTGGTTTGCTCATAATACATATCATAGGTGACTAAAATGGGACTGGAGATCTACCATTATTGGAGGGACTTTCTAGCATTCAGGTGTAGTAGATTGTTCATAGCACGTATGCGTACATCTACCATTATATGGTTGGCAGCTCCTCTTGCCAATAACATAATTGTAGATCATACGGCGAATTTCCTTACAGTGTGAGATGCTTACCGTTAGTCCGCATCCCCGCACTTCGGCTGGTCCACAGTAGACGGTCTGCTCGGTACTGCTCTTCCCCAATATAAGTTATTGAGTGAAGAAGTTAAAGATTTTAACTTATAATTATACAGTGGATGAGAATGGATTTGGGAATTCCGGCTATAATAACATATCCTGCAACTTATAGTGAACTAGTAATTTTAATCTACGTAGTAAATGAAATATGAATGATATAAAAAGAATAAACAAATTCACAACCCACAGTCGAAACTTCTAAATTGTCATACCTATGTAATGACACATCGACGTGAAAGTAATGAGTAATAATATATAATAAAAACTACTACTTAATTTGGTCCTTATGGCTTATCAGCCTAATGTAAGATTTTAATGAAAAATAATGTTCTTATGACTAATTGTTCTTATGGCTTATCAGCCTATCTAATTAATATAATTGATGATACGTATTGTCAGTTCTTATCGGCCCAATTAATGAATTAATATTTACTTTATAACCTTGTCCTTACATCTATCGAACTTTACTTATTGATTTGATGACTTGATTAATTGTTATTTCGTATGACGGCTCTGCATGAGAAAAGTGTCTAGTCGGTTTTGGAGGGGACTGTACCCCTTCGCGGATGCGTGTGGCCGTGACGATATGGGGCGGGGTGAGGGAGTCCAGGAACTATCCTCGGCTCGTGCTCGTTGTTGACGACGATCAGTAAATAGTACGAAAACGATCTGACCTGTTTATCATTGTCCTCTGTCCTGTGTGATTGTTATTGTTGTTGTTGTTACTTGGCCCTTGGCAATTGTTGAGTGGAAAGTGGTGATGCTCGATGGTCGGTTGATGACGTTGTTTGGTGGAGATGATCGGCTAAGATCGCACGACCACCTTTTGGTGTATAGAACACGGCTTTTGTTACACAATTAGTTTTGTATGAAACACAATCACTTCACAGTCACAACACTGGGTTCGTGGTTTTTCACCTCCACTCTCAGACACGGCTCGGGTCCTTCTCAAAGTTCCCCCTCGCGTTCGTCTTTTCTATCCCCCAACACATTTAAAAACAGGTGGCCTGCTTGGCCGTCTAGACATCATAAAATATAAAATACTAATCTAACAAATCACTTAAGACTACTCAAATACCACCCTCTATTAGACCGTAATGTGCCTAATACAGCCTAAATCATTACAACCATGACATGGATAAAAAAATGAGCATTAATTAATACTTAATGAGATATATTGTAACGGTCCTGGTCGGGGATGACACGGTAGTGTCCTCCCAAGCCATTAGCCGGTTACTGACGCCTCCACAAAGACTGTTTTGTCAGGATCAGTCTAGACCTGATGTTAGATTACTGCATGACTTTGAGAGGTAACTGTCTCGTTTTAATTAGAGGTATGAAACCTCCGGTGGATCAGTGAGTATGATGACTGAAGGAAGAGGACAATAACACTGAAGTTAATTACATTTGTAATATTTAATTAATAAGACACTCATGATTGTACACGTTTTATAGTCTGGTTTGGTTATTTAACATATAGGTCGGCCTGAAGGACCTAGGTTTAGTTTATAACCTCTGAATGAGTTACTATAATGACGTCCCTTACGTCCTGGGAATACTCCCGGCTGATAGCCATCGTACATACATATAATAGTTCAACACCACATGGTAAAAGGTTTACATTTATAGGTACATAGTAAAAGATTGAATTACACTCACCAGAGTCCCTCGGGTAATACACCACAGTTGGTTTGATAGCTGGTTCTATGTCCACTCTTGGCAGAGATGAAGATAGAAGTCGCTAAGAATGACTTAAAATGAACAAAACTGAAAAATACGAAAATTAAATGTACAACAATATGTGGTCTTTCCACTCAAAAGTTACTTTTAAATTAATCTAAAGACCACAACATTATTCATACCACGTTTATTTACACATGTAAGCATTGAACCATTTTGAATGCATGCAATAGAAAGATAAAAATGTTCACTTAGAAATTGTCCGAATGTCCACTCCTATAAAAATTAATAAAGTTATTAAAATACTTTGATACACTTTAAATTGTTTTTTTTTTTATACGGGTCCACAGCGGCGGTCAGTTGAGATGCACTTTCCGTTGTATACGTCTGAACATTTTGAAAATCACTTTCACATTGTTGTGCTCCGCCTAATTCAAAATCGCGTAATAACTGTTCCGCATTGTCAGGATCGCTCAGCCACACCAGGTCTTCCACGGGTATGTCATTGTCATAATTAATACTATTGTTTGTGATAATATCTCCTAGAATAGCGCGCACTTGCGAGCCACTTGCCGGTGTTAGATTACGTAAAATACTATCCCATATGTCGTCCATTTCGATAAATTAATATGATTAACACTTAAGAGTAAATTAAAATATTAAACCGTAAAAATAACTAGTCACATTCTTATAAAATAATAACTATAAAAATTGTTTGAAATCATATTGTGACGAATCGACGCCTATGTGACGAAGCGATCGCCAGCTTACCCTCTTTTTAGGGGAAGTTACGCCTCCACCAGAGAGTGATTTATTTGTTTAGGCCACTCTCAGCCTAATTAGAGAATAAAGTACTTGCTTTTATAACGAGAGAATAATTATACGGAACCCTTAGCTAAAGAGTACTCAAATATAAATCGGGATTGGCATGTAGACGAAAGCATTAGTCAATCTTAAATTATGTTTTATTAGATAATTAACCCATTTAGTAATTTAGTACATTGGCGTTAACATCATAAGACATGAGGGAGAGGACAAGAATGGATTAAATAAAATACATAGCCTGAAGGGCTGAAGTTAATTAGTTATTAACATGTTGCTTTGAGAAAAGGTTTGGTTATTTGATAGTTAAATCCATTCTGGTATTCTACACTTTATTATAATAATTAATAAACAAGGTGAACTGATTCGACTTACCTAGTTCGGCTTGGACTTAATGGTACAGCTCTACGCCCTTCGGTTGGTGTCTTGGAAATAAACACTTTGAGTTTGAATGTTAAGCTATTAGTTGCATCGCCACTGCATCTTGAACTATCTGTGAGCCCCGAATATCGACTGATCAACCACTGCTATCGTCTGTAAGCCCGGACATCTACAGACTCCCTGTGAGCTAGGCCTCCGTATATACGAGCCCTGAACTCACGTAGTTCTTTTGTGCTATTTAAACAAGCAATTTACACCCAAGACACCCTTAAGTTGTCCGAGTTAGGTAGGTAGCTTTCGGATAGTATTTGTATGCGACAGGTAGATCCCTGCCTTAGCTAGCTAGCTAGCCCCTAATTAGTAGTGGCCTGGCATCACCATCTGTGTTTCGACAGGAAGGTGAGAACAATAAAAATGTCATTAAATTGCCAAAGTTGGCATGCCATTATTTGAGGCCAGGCGCGTGGAGGATGTGTGACGTAGCGTGAGTGGCCTTAGGTAACGATTTAGTCAATTCGTCACAATATCACGTTTTTCATCGGCAGAAACCCTTCACGGTCCTAGTATTTCCTGTTGTTCCCAACTTTCGGAGAGGCGGGGGAGTACCACTAATGCCACCCTGTGCTTGGCAAAGGGTGCACATAATGCACATGAGCATACTGGATTGATCTGGGTGGGCAAAACCACTGGGCTGTCGACGGCCAGCTCGTTGTCCGGCGAGGTTCTTTCCAGCGGGATCGTGTCAGCCTCCGAGATGGTGGGTGATAGTCTGGTGTCCATAGGTGTTTCCCCTTGTGCCTCCTTGAATTGGGGAAGATCTCCAGGAGGATTGTCGTTCATCTCCACTGGAGACGATTCTGTTGGCATCCGGGGTGTCGTGGTCGGCGTTGACGGCTGCACCGCCCTTGCCACCGCCCTTGCTGCGGTGGCCAACACCTCCAACCCCCTTGGTGCTGGGGCCGGAGTAATGGGCCGGTTCAGCATCTCACTTAGTAGGCTTAATGGGGTTTTCTTTGGGACGGTGGTTCGGGATTTGGCCTTATAAGGGGTCCAATCCGCTTCTGCTCCGGGATAGGATCGCCTGGTTGTCTGGTGGGGATCTTGAACGGGTGCGGACAGCGGACGACCCCAACCCTTGGACATGGTCAGGTCATTGGCGGCCATCCGAACTTGGTCTGGTTGTGGACGTAGACCTGACGGTCGCCCAAATGGGTTTTGGGATCTGCGGTCAGCCAGAATGCGCCCACCGCTTGTGGAGAGAGCGTCACCAATCCGGGGAAGAAAGTTGGCACTTCGTGTTGCCGGAACTGGTGGTAGGGTGGAGTGTAGCGTTGGAACTGGTGATGTTTGCTGGGACCTCTCTACCTCGCCATAGGGCCAAAATGGCAGGTAGCCCGCGGGAACGGGAGTCACTCTAGGGAGTCGGGTGACTTGGTCGACAGGGCAAGGGAAGGAGCGTACGTGTCCCAGGCGACCATTCTCAATTGTGTAGTGGGGCACCAGCACCCACTCTCGTCCGGTCGTCGCCTGGATGATTGAACGGGGGCCCCATCCTCTGGCAATAGGGATGAGGGTCCGTGGGATCTCTTGGCGAGGTTCCGGGCGATAGTCAAGCCGGTATGGGTACCAGGGCTGGCATGGCACTCCTTCCGGACGGGCGAATTCCCGTACTGGGTCCGGCGCCGTCCCGTGGCTCGAAGGCGTGCCCCCCCGTGATGTGGGTGCCCCGTACTTGGTTGATCAGGTAGGTTTGCCGCGGATCGCTGAGGGGTTCGGTTTTTCGTGAGCGGGGTCGTATTGTTATGATTATATTTTCTTCATCGGAGACTGCATGGCGGTAGCCGGTGTAGTCGGCCACTTGGTTAAAATAATATTCATCCCTGTCCATCTCCTATAAAGACAAATTGATATTGGATTAATATTACAAATTTTTTCAAACTACAGTTCACTGTTGAGTTGGGTTTGGGAAGGGATTTACTTCCTTTTCGTTTTCATAGAAACTAGTTGTGGTTTCTTCCAAGGGTGGAGGAGGTGGCAACCCTCGGGGATACATGTAACCGTCCGGACCTTCATCAAACAGGGGGTGGTGGCGTTTCAGGCCATTCCCTCATTTCCATGTAGGTAGGATTGTTAGCTACTAATCGCCTATTGGTTTCTACACTGAGGGGTGAAATAATTGTATTTGGTCTAGTGAAGACTGCCCCGGGGGTAATTAAAGGGTTTCTTCCTCGTCTTACTAGAGTTTCAGGTGTAGAAGGTGCAAATATAGGCTCCTGACTCGCCCTTGATTGAGAGTTTTTCCATCCCTTTCCTATTATCCAATATAACATTCCTTGACTTATTATTATTATAAATATATACTATAGAGTAACGAGTTATCCCCAAGCAAAGATACAAATGTCATTTTATAAGTAATTTTATTCGAACTGAAAAAATCAAAGTAAGGTGAATCGTCTTCGAATTCTCTCTTTGGTTCGAAATAAATCTATACAAAGGAGGATTCCTATCTATGAATAATTAATGAACATTAAGGCGGCGGTGCATTATAAAATTGCACTGTACCACCATTGTAGACATTTAGTCCATGGACGTACACTCTGAAAAAAACCAATGACAATAGCTGTTAGCACTGAGCAGTAACTTTTAATATACATTGTACAGACGCTTTTGGGAAGTCAGCGCTCGTTCTGAAATTGTGTTCTATCTCTATTATTGGAGCAAATGAATCCTCATGGGGCAGGTTCTTTGATAGTTATTCTAGATACAGTTTGGGAATATTGCTTGTTTGGGAATATTGCTTGGATTCGACAAACCGTCGTCGAGTGTCTAGTGACTGGTCATAGTCTCAAATCTTATGATTAATATCTTCCCGTACGTAGATGGAGATTCCTCGCGTTTGTCGACTAGCCGATAGACTGTTTTCCATTTTATATCCCTACTACAAGTTCGTGTTGTGGTATATCACTCGTGACGTGTTTCTACAATGAATAATATTGGTGGTTTCTTCGTATGTAGTAGTTGCCAAACTTCGTCCATTTTCCCTGTTAGTCCCCACTGCCCGTCAGTATTCCGACAGATTTCTTACACTCTCCATGTCCCTTCCCAACATTTGATTGATATTTTTAATCATAATAAATATGTGGGTCGGCTTAGGCATTAATATGGGACGTTAAAAAATACTAATCATTCAATAAATGGCAAGCGGGCTCATATTCGCCAATAATAATTGGCATAAAACAATGTTATTATATTAAATGATATATAAAAAATAACAGATATAATATCATGTTAATACAACGTTCAACAAAATTATGTCATGGCTCCTTACATGTCTCTCAGGGTCTTTAATTGAATGATGCCTCCTGTACAACTCACACTATATATTGGTACTTCCTGTTTTCTAGTAGTGGGCTCAACACTGTTATTTGCAATAAAAATAGCCACTTGGCAAAGAAATGAACATCAATTCCATACTAGGATGACCATGCACAAACAACCTACAATATTTTACCACGAATTATGCAGAGTGTTTGCTCCATAAACATACGAATCACCAGGAATCATTTACCATCAATAATTTTTGGAAATATTGCTCACCTTAGGGGTAGAGGGGGGAGACTATAATAGTGCAATAAAAAACTACTATCCGAGGTGGACGTAGATGGCTGTGACGCTGAGTCGTGATCCCCTAGAGCTGCTTCCGCCACTGCTCCAAACTAGGCCTGTAAACTCCTCAGTTGCATACAAACCTCATAAAATGACCAGGCTTCCTACAAAAGAAACAAACGACCCGACCATCCGAATAACGCTGATATTAGCTCTAACTCGTGTTTGTGATCAGACTCTTGTTAGCGGGCATCTTGGATTGGTCCTCAGTCACTCACATCACCAGCAAATGTGCATGCGTGTGTTAAGGTATTGTTTTATAAACTTTTACTAGCTGCGTTTGAGTGATTTACGATTCTGGCTGTACCTCTTGGTATGCCCAGTGAGAGTGGTTTACCGATATGTTTCTTTTTATCAACATCTGACAAGATTTAACCTGCGATTCCATTAATCTATGAGCGAAAATATTGTTGCAATTCTTTTCTTACTTACTTGGTTCTTACTTGGCCATCCCAGTAGCTTGATGTGTACAGCGAAATGAGGTGCCTCCTTCCGCAGTGCGCGGGCTACGGCGACCCCCCAGGGCTTGTTCGAGTGCGTTACCGCGAAGAAAGGAGCCATCCTCCGTGCGTCCTTTGCTATGGACTTTGCAAAGACGCGAGCCCTGCTGGAAAGGTTGTGGGATCTCGCCCGGACCTTCGTGTGCTCTGTGCGTAACACGGGAGGCCCTCCGGACTGGGATTGATACGTCTTCTCCGTACGTTCACGAACGGTTACAGCGTGTTTACCATCCCACCACTCGCCCGCACCTCTTAGGTTCTCGGCCTGCTCCTTTAGTGATAGCTGCCTTGCGTTGAGCATGTGTATATTCACCTCCCTGTCGGAAGTGAGAACTCCCCACAGAATGCTCCTCTGCATGTCTTCCCCTGCACTCATACCCTCCGGGTTGCGTGCTTACTTACCTGATTTACATCAGGTGCGTCCCATTCTCCAGAAAAACGACAGTTGAAGCTGTTGACTTCTTCATTCGACGCGATATACCCTGGCGACCCGACTGGGTAACGCTGTCCGCAGTCACTCACGTCACCAGCGAATGTACATGTGTGTGTGTTAAGGTATTGTTTTATAAACTTTTACTAGCTCCGTTTGAGTGATTTACGATTCTGGCTGTATCTCTTAGTTTTTTAGCATACGCAAATTTTTACAAGCTCAAGAGAGAGTGGTTTACCAATACCTTACTTTTTGATCAACATCTGACAAGATTTAACCTGCAATTCCATTAATCTATGAGCAAAAATATTGTTGCAATGCTCTTCTTACTTGCTTGTTTCAGATCGTTTACTATAAGAAGTAACTTTATCTCAATATTTTCTACTTGCATTGTTGTTTAATCACTTACAATACCTGGGTATCGACGTCGAGAAGACAATTCAGGAATTCTGTCTTTTTGGTGTTGATAAGACCTTTGCATGGAAAAGACAAAAACCTGGAGTCACCTACGAAATCGAGTGCGCTGCAAAATTGATTCCTTTAACCAACTTAAACATTAAAGATTAGTTTCATCTCATTAAGATTGTCATCTTGATATTGATTTACTTCGTCATCATTGATGCAGGCTTCTAATGATGTTACTTCTGATAATGGCATCGGACAGTATTGTCCAAGAAACGCCCCAATTTTGTTGTGGATTTTAGCCCTTCAGCCCCCGGAGCTTCCGTTGCCAATTCTTTTAGTTATTCCTCTACTACCGACTTGACCGAGGAATACGGCTTACCTTGGTCTAAGTATGTTGTCAACCTCATCATTGCAAAGGTCCACCAATCCTTCTCTGCAAGTTGACGGTTCGTTTCGTCCTGTATTTGTTCCAAATCTACTATCGATATTTTCACTTGATAGCGTTTGGCTAAAGCGGTCAATTTTATAGTAGTAAATGTATCTTCTTTCCGAACTGTAGTAGTGTATAATTTGTCCAAAAGTTTTATCAAATTACTGTGCACTTGTATTGTCACTTTCACATTGATTGTTATCTTGATATTGATTTACTTTGTCATCGTTCATGTAGGCTTCTAATGATATTACTTCTGATAGTAGCGTCGGAATAGTATTGTCCAAGAAAGTCCCCAATTTTGTTGTGGATTTTAGCCCTCCAGCCCCCGGAGCTTCCGCTGCCAATTCTTTTAGTTATTCCTCTACTACCGACTTGACCGAGGAATACGGCTTACCTTGGTCTAAGTATGTTGTCAACCTCATCATTGCAAAGGTCCACCAATCCTTCATTGCAAGTTGACGGTTTGTTTCGTCCTGTATTTGTTCCAAATCTACTATTGATATTTTCAATTAAATTCGTTTGGCTAAAGCGGTCAATTTTATAGTAGTAAATGTATCTTCCTTCCGAACTGTAGTAGTATATAATTTTTTACCAATCTGAGGGACTGAACTTTGGAATGGGATCCCGTCTATGACGTCCATTAGATCCTCTGTAGGCACTTGTAATTTGAGCTTCTTTGCGCCACCTACACGGGCAGGATTTTGATGAGCCCATTTTGTGCAGACATGTACATCGTGGACGTGGTCTAGGCACTTGTAATTTGAGCTTCTTTGCGCCACCTACACGGGCAGGATTTTGATGAGCCCATTTTGTGCAGACATGTACAACGTGGACGTGGTCTCCGTGGACACAGGCAAGGAGCAATGGTCCAATGTAATTTATTCCAAGTCGAGCAATTAGCTCATATGCGTCAAGAGGTGACTTCCTTAGGTATGGACTTTTTTAAAGTAGCGCCTAAATGAATTTTCACTATGTTGAGTAATTCTTTGTATGATATCTGATCGTATAATGTTGTTTTCTTTCTTCATTCACACAGCCTTCATCATATTTCACCATATCCGGTATTAAATGATTTGAACAAGAATTACGAAGAGGATAAAGTGCACAGTAATTAGTAAAATCTAAATCTAAACATTTATCGCATGTCGTTTTAAATTTTGAAATGCATTCTTTTTCACTACCTTACGTTTATAATACATTGAAAGAAGACGTAAGCCCTTGCAATATTGAATCTGGGCGTATGAAATCAGTTATTCCATCATTCTAATCCACTCTATGTCCATTGAACTATTAAAACTTTTTTTTTTACAAGAACGAGTTAGTGTTTCACATCACACACTGGTTTGAATAACCGACACTTCTTTTGCAGATTGAAACGATTGGTAACAGCCAACTCTTTAAAAACGGTATGCTGTGGTTAACGTTGAAAGAGAGGTGGTCTACAGTTTAATCATATCGACTGCTCTTGAACAACTACAAAATGAATAAATACATTAAGATATTTTCTTCTAATCATAAAATAAAAAGCAAAAGCGCCAGATCATATAAATTAGAATGAGTCGGAAGTGGGAGACATCCGTGGCTCTCGCTAACCTTGTTACGAAACTTCAAACCAGTTACATGCCACTCACTGTTATTTACGTACACTATCATGCCCATGGGCCAATGTGTTAACTCCACCAGAAGTAATGTTAATAATAATAGTAATGTTAGTAATGTCATCAAAAGGGGAGTGTTAATTCGATTTCTTTCAATTCCTCGAATCGATTTCCTTGCTCACCAAATAACCCCTGTTCTCTAGTGTGGTGACTACGACTGGTACTGTCCTAACTTCTGGTGGGACTACAACTTAGGACCTGCTTAGTCTTCGGTTTTCCTGCCTCTATCTAGCCTGTTCTAGCTAGCAGATCCCCAAGCTCCTCTTACTTGCAGAACTCCAATCAGGCCTTACAGTGGGTTCCGAGCCCGCTTGTAATTATTTATTGCATCAATGATAGATTTAATCTGTTTTTCTCCAAGGTAGGTGGTTAACTGCAGACTTTTTATTACATCCTGTGCATTTGCTTGTGCATCTTCCACCCTGCCCATCCTTAAGTAACTCTTTGCTCGTTTCTCCAGTCTAAATAATCACATCAAGCCCCATCATACAAAACAACCAATGAATATGGTGCTGCGCTGACCGTGTATCGGAAAATAATCGTGTTTCATATATGCAAAAAAATGTAACTTAATTTATTTTTTCCTCTCCTACAATGGCAAATCTATTTTGAATCAAAAGTCAATTTCTGCTTCGACATCAATGTTGAATCACATAATCAATGTCAAGCCCAAACCTAGAAATCATCTTATCGATAAACGGGTTTATGGCAGCTTATTGTGTCATGTCGCAAGGTCTATTAATAATTAGCTAAATAAACATGTGTCCTCGGTCGCAATCCGTACAGAGGATCATCGTATCGCACAGCTTCATGCAGTGGTAGCAGTTAGTGTAATGATTCTCGCACAAATATGGATCGTCAACGAACAGAACGTCACCTGGATTAATATCTCTTGTTTGCCACAATATGGCGGCCAACTTAAGGCGGCCACCACTTAAGTGCTGGGGATATTCTTGGGTAGTCCAGACACCTTGGGTGGACAAGGCCTCATTGTATCAGGCCTTACAGGTTGTTCCAAGCCCGCTTGTAAATGCAGCCCATTTAGTTCGTTAGATTTCATCTGTTTTTCTCCAAGGTAGGTGGTTGATTGTAGACTTTTTATTGCATCCTGTGCGTTAAGTTGTGCTTCTTCCACCCTTCCCATCCAGTAACTCTTTGCTCGTCCCTCCAGCAGAGAATGGGATTTCCAAATAATCACATGAAGCCTCATCATACAAAACAACTAATAATTATGGTGCTTCTAGAGGGGGTGCCGGGTTGTCGCAGGTGCAGTGCTGGCGGCGAGCGATGACCGTGACGGACCGGGGGGGCGTCCGACAAGGGGGGCGGGTGACATTGTAGGCGTAGAATCGGGTGTAGGTGTGTTGACAACTCCGTCGATGCTATTGCCATAGCGAGCGTGGTACAGGAAACAGGCGCGCAAAAGCCAATGCGCACCTGTTCGTATACTTGAGGGTAGTCGATCCCGGAAACGGCGTAGGGGGTGCCGAGAGATAGAGGCTAGGATCTCCTTAGGTTTGCAGTTCATAAAGAAGAGATATTTTACCCACATCTGACGGAGGGTCAGTGCATAAATGGTAATTATGACCAATAGAAGTTAGTCATTATAATGACATGCATGGAATAAGACTTTAATTACTTTGGTGGAGCCAAAGTAATTTAATTTACGTAGTAAATTATAGTTATTAAGATTATGGACATAATGAAATTACACTCACCCTTATCGCAGACTGATGACACACGTATGATAAGACACTTTAAACTTTATGAAGAATACTCAGGCAGAACCTATAGTATGTTGATTTAGAGGCACACAGGCAGGACCTAATGTGTAGTATAGGCGGGACCTAATACTGAACTGATTTATTAGACCCAGAGGTCCAGTTTATATACCCAATTCTGTAGGCCTAAATGTGACATATTGACCCATCTTCCTAGTGTAAAAACGATTTATCTAATGACTTGTTTACTTGTAAGGAGAAATCTATATCGACCTTGGGGAGCAGGAAGCACCCAGAAATAGCTAGTTGTTGTAATTAAGGATGTTATTGTGACAAATAGCTATAGTGAAGTAAATCTAAGTGAAGCAAGTAATGTGAGACCAGATCTAAGATGAGCCCTACTTTTTATATGGATGTTGCTTTGAGCCCTGAACAGTTTGAGTTTCGGTTCTGAAAGTACTATTTCTAGAGGAAAGTGGAACATAGTCGTCTGGGATCGGTATTAGGGGTGGTGGAGGCCTGGATGGGATGTAATCGTGGGTAGAAAAGGCGGATGTACTTGGCCCTGGCCTCATGGCGGTTGGAAACCCCTGACTCAATGACGTGGTGCCGACAGCTGGGCTTGGTGTGGGTTGCCATTGGGGAGGGTCCGGAATGATGGCGATTGGCCTTGGTACTGGTCCCCACGGGGGAGGGTACGGCAAGAAGACGTGCTGGCCACGTTCTGCAGTGTACTGGACCGGTCAACCCCAGGTGGAGATGGTCACCCCGTTTCTCTGTTGTTCTGTCAGGGTGATGGTTAGCTGGGAGACAGCCCTGTGGCGACTTTGCCGGGCATCCTCGATCACCTCCCTTGCGTCATAGATGTGCGTTTGCTCGTCGTCGTCGTCTATGGTGTGTTCGTTGTTCATTTTCTATTAACATGAACATTAAACAAATTACTTTTTACATTCCATACTTTCAGGTATTTCATATTAGTAGCTCAATTTCCACAATTTGTTTTAAGTTTCTGCACCTAAAGGTGTGAGTCTAATATTTCTAGCTTCATCATAAGTTTGAGTAATTCCCCTGTCTTGTGACATGTGAATTTATAGCATACATATCCATCATCTGACCCTTCATTAAAAGTTGCAGACTGCTGAACTGGAATTTTGGGCAATTCTCTTATACCTAGGTCAGTTTAAAATATCTGATTAAAAATATATCAAATAGCAGGATAACAACAATGTCACATTTACCCCTTCCTGTTCTTGACACCAATTATTACTCAATGGTTTAAAGAACTGTTCTTCTTTTGGTAAAAAGTTAAAAGCATCATTGCAGTACGCACACAGTGGCACGTATCGACGCGGGGTAGGAGTTGGTGCAATTGGACGACCATAAGGTCCGTGGGTTGCATTTGCAAAGTGCGAAATGTGTTCGTACGCTGCGTGTTTTGGTTCAGGGATTATTCCAGGACCTTGTGCTTATCAGCATTTCGAGAAGGGATGGTCCCGTAATATTTTTCACCTTGTCTCGTAAGAAATATTCGTTGATTGATTGGATATTGCTTGATTCGTCCATTAAAGTCTAAATATTGAGATTTATTGAGAATGATTGAAATCCAGCCATTCACCAATGGTTGGTCTTTCTCGACAATAAGGGAATCCTGGAGAGAATTGAAAATCCAAACGCCAAAGCATCTTTTGAAAAACTCACAAATTTGTAACATTGGGAACCTGATGTCTAAGCTCCTTGTAATTCATCTGGTGTTGGTACAAGATCTCTTCAATTTCAGCAGGTTTTGGTTGTTCTGCACACACTGCGCGTAGAAAATACTGCAAATGAATAGTCAAGCTATTGAGCTCCGCTGTTTCTCCTCTCTCTGGATAAAAGATTCCTCGACCACTTTCACTCCAACTGCTTGCACGACGGCCGGCAGCTTCTTCAGCGACTTCGTCGAAAACTTCGACACCTTGTATATGGCGTGTTATTTGTACCTGCTTGGTAAGGGTTCCGAGGTTGTATTCTCGCCCGAATCCCTATGGTAGATCTTCCCCCAAACAAACGCTTCAAGATCCCGATCATGGTAGCTGTAGTGATTCATTATCGAGCTTATCGGACCAGTCTGCTCCATAAGCTTTGTTGAACACGCCACGATTTATAATGGCGTATTTTTCGTTGTGCCGAATTCGCACTTCATCCAACCCATGTTTGGATATGACAACCTTCCGCTTGTTCTTAAAAAGGCTATCAAGCCAATCGTCCGAATCATCAGGACGCTCTTGGTGTAAGCATTTACCAAGGACAAGACATAACTGGCGAACAAACCGACATTCATGGCTCCCCCAAACTGATGTTCTCCGACTAGGAGAGTTCCGGCCATGTATCCAGCACCTGAATAGCCAGGTTTTGTTGTTGCCGTGTACTTGACAAACCCGAAGGATGTCAAGTCATGAGAGAGAGTGCCTGTTGTTCCTCGGCGCAGAATGTTGCAAACTGAAACACACCAACCGTTCTTCTCATTTAAGTCGTGCTTGATTCTTGCTAATGCGACCCAATGGAGAGACCACTTATTTGACGAAATGTGAATAACGTCTTTAACAGTTTTGGCCTTTTCTGATGCATTAATCATCAACTGCGTGATTTTCACGGTGTTGCCGGTTTTGTTTGCCGAAAATAACCAAGTAACAATTAGTGACGGGTTGGGAAATAACATGCGTTGGTTCCACCAACACACCGTGCACCGTGATGCCATTGGGCTATAACTATCAATGTCCACTAATATAAAAACTAGCTGGATTTTGCAATTTCATGCTTTTTGATGTTGGCGTACGTACCTTCAAGTACTGTATTTATTTGAATATAGGCTGCCATCAATTAATGGCCATCTTTTTAACCGAGATCTACATTTGCATACAGTTACAGTAGGGCCATCAAATTCCAACTCGCTACCTTCTCGTGGTTTGGCCCGTGATTAGGGGAGTTTATCTCCCTGAAACTAATGTGCGAGCTCTGGGTCGTCGTCGGGGAACTTTCCCCTTCCCTTTGACTACCTCCCCGACGGCGACGACAATGATAACACGGACGTATGACACAGACGGAGACGACCACGACGTGGGGGAACCTTTGCCCTCCCCATATACTTGTGGCTGGTTCTGACCAGCACAGACCTGTCCACCCCTTGTCCCCCCGCGTCATCCCTTACGTCCCTCCCTTCGTCTCGATTATCCTAGTTGCACAAATATGAGACGTTAAGCAATTTCCAATCTACAGTTACAGTACATATTTTATGCTGACCTGTAAGGCGGAGACTTGTACTGGTGGATAAGGGTCAGGGTCACTCAGTGCACATCCAATGTAATTTAACAAGTGGGAAAATTTATCTGGAAATTCCACGATTCATATACAAAGCTCTTTTATGGTCAATATCCAATGTCGGGCACAACATCGCTAGAAACAAATAAAAAATAAATAGTAGTACAGGCCAGTGGTCCCGCAGACGAAGATCTTCCAAAGATGACAGCAGACGAAGCAATGACAGGGAAAGGGACCCGCAGACGAAGATCTTCCTAAGATGACAGCAGACGAAGCAATGACAGGCAGCAATGACTTGGACATTGCAACACTAAACAGAAGGGTTGCTGTTTGACATCAAGGCAACGAGGGATGTCAGATCGACCTCCTTACTTCCCGCCCTCATCGGCTCTAGTCACCGATCCTATTTCAGGGGCTAGAGAGACGGGGGGCTTGAACCTCAACCACACTCATCATGCTCCATCGGGAAGACAGCCGAGCTACGAGGGTGCCTGCAAGGCGGACACCTTTCTCGGGCCATCCCACGATCCGTCATCCGATTATTATTCCAGCCTAAAGGATCTTTTCAGCTAAAGTTGTGTTGTTCACATCCAGCATCACAAAATCGCTTAACGTGCAAAACATTTTTGCTGCAAGGGTTTTGGCCACTACCACCAACGCATTTACTCTCGTTTGAGGAAAGCGAGCGTCCTGAACAGAACTGCCCAGCTTCCCCTTCAACAATTTGTCTCAATAAGTGAATATTTACTTGGTGACTTTATGCAAGTTTCCAATATGCAATATTGGTACCTGTGTTCTGCAAGCATAGTGCACAGACTAGTTAAAAGTGAGACTGAGATTGTGGCCACGTCTTATATAAGTCAAATGCGTGCGAACAACAAATGTTTGCAAATGTCACAGTCACACGCACATTCCGTGCATACCCTTGGCTATAAGGGCAGATTATTATTATTGTTATTGAATGCACAACTGTATTGTTCTTTAGGTAAAATTTGTTTTGTAACCAGGTTGATGTGTGTAGCTATGCTCAAATCACCGATCCGTTACAATATACTAACTCAAATGAAGTGATATAGTGGTTTACTGATGGAGATACTGTTGCTAGGGGTAGTTGTATTGTAAATTTCTATAAAATCATTAAATTGAATTATACCTGACTGACTTGCAGTAAAAGGCGTCTGAGTCCAATCTGAGAGCAAATAAAGCTCCAGATGGGCATATACATACTGTGTGTGCGGAGGCGTTTCACTGTTGTGGTGTGGGCGCTCTTTAGCACATTTATTGCAGCGGCACAGAGAATTCTGTCTTGTAAGAGAATGACGCTAATGGTGTATATGGTTAGGGCTTCACTGAATTCGTCTAAAAGAAGATGGCGTTCTGTGTATTTATGGTTAATCCTGACAACTAGCTGTCCATGGTCCCTACCCAAGACCATGGCCCGACTCACGCGCCGTGTTGAAGTTCATGGAGTAGATTTGGAAGGTGTGAACGGAGCCGCATAGAAGGTCGTTACACAACAAAAGAAAAAAATTAAAAATAGAAAATTCCAGGAAGTAATAAACGTAAATACTCTCTCGCACACAAAAGCAGAATTTTTATTGCGGAATATTTACAGATTTAAATGTTAAATTAAGTGACAGACATATAGTATTTACAGTTAATTAACATACATAAATAACAGAAACGTATAGTTTGCGACAGAAGCTTTATATTTAATAAGTTTTGTCGTTTTGTAGTTTTAAGTTGTTTTTCTAATGTTTTTGTTATAAATGACACTTACTATTCTAATAAATATGTTTGATTATACCTAAACATGTATCAGTTATTGGGGAAGCACACCTATTTCAATTGTTACGGTTTTGCACCTACTCCTCGGCAACAGTAATTCCTCTACTCCTAGGTTACAGTAATTCATTCGATCATTGAAACATTAATTCCTTTGTTCTTAAAGTGCAATAATTCATCTATTCTTAAGTACAGTAATTCATCTATCCTATATTGCACTCCCTGGTGCTTAGTGCGGTGTGACAGGGGCTATATCTAGTCTAGGGACCTACTGCCTGGTTAGAATACTACTCGCTATAACATACACCGTCCCGAAAGGTGGTACATTTCTTATTATATTGTTATGGGCTAGAGCTAAAAGTGATGGACAAGATAAAAGTACGGACAACCTTTCTCATCTAGTGACAATTCACAAAAACAGAGAAGTTTCTATTGCTGCAATGTACACCTGACTATTACAATCTTATTGTATATGTATATACTGTGAACCGAAACGAAAAGTCAGACAACTATGTGGTATAATACTTCAAAGTTCACGAACACTGTGAGAACGTTTCTCAAAAGCTGGGTAGATTCCTAAAAGAAAAGTAAACACGAGAAATATGCAACATCTGAAAGAAAGCCAAGTTATTCTTCAACAGAGGGGTTGTATGAAACAGACAGATGCTTACCTTGTAGGTCGTGGCGTATGCGTGCCTAACTAAACCTCTTATGAATGGTAAAAATGTCCAAGTCTAAACTGGCTGCACTGAATTTACTTCACGGATAAAAGTTGCAAGTCCTAAATGAATACTTTTCCTAGCCATAGACTGTCATAAAAAGCTGGTGGTATCATTATCATCATTATCACCAAATATAAGACGTAAAGCAATATCCAATCCAATCAATAAAATCCATTTTTTCATCCTCTTTATTGAATGCTACTGGCCATTCTTAACTTGTATCCAGGTTCTTTTAGGCTCGTAATCGCATATGAGAACTGTCGGCGTTTCTGATTTACAGAAACCAGTATGCGTAGTTTGTTGATTCGCGGCGGCACTTTCGGTCTCCAGACACTACCAGATAAGCAAGATAATGTCTGTAACTAAAACAGTTGCTCCAGCCATTAAATGCCACAAAGTTCTTTACTGCCAGCCGGACAGATATTGAATGGCCTTTTCTCTTTTCTCAGGGCTACTAAAATCAGGTTGTTGGCCCTTGTCTGCCAGAACCAGTGAATTTAGCCCGTTTATGGCAAAGTACTGCTTGTTTTCTTAATTTTTGGGGAAGAGCCACATTATATATTTTACCGTATTTGTACACGATCTTTGTAGATCGAAATTAGAGCCGACGTAACTAATCCTAAACGTTGTGATATGCTCACTCGCATCTCACCTGGACAATTTTACAATTTGTTGATATGTTTAATCGTTCATCATAAGTCATTAGTCTTGGTAAATTTTTTGGAGATGTATAACTGTGAGTAGTGCACGTCTCAACTTGACGGCACAAACTTCTAAACCAACTGCTCGGTCAATGCTTCTTAGAAATTGTTTTATCTTCAAATGGTTCAATTACAAGCAACGATGCATAATCAAATCTATTTCCAGTAAAGAAAGAATCATAGCAGTCCCAGTCAACGTTACCATCAGCATTTACCCATAATTTTTTTTTTCGTTATGAAAAATGATCATTCACAAAATAAGAATCCTGCTGGATCAAGACGTCCTATTCTTTCATGATTTGTGTCCGCCAGGGAAATGTTCGAACTGGAGGCTGGATTGATGGCTGGATTGATATGGAAGTGATGGGCTATCGCGTGTATCGGAAAATGATCTGTGTGCAAAAAGATTATAAACTTTTATATTTTTTTCCTCTCTTAAAGATGGCAAATCGATGTTGAATCGAAAGTCAAATTTTGCTTTGACAGCGATGTCGAATCAAATAATCGGTGTCAAGTCCCAAACCTAGAAATCATCTTTGCGATCAACGGATTTATGGTGACTTTTTGTGCTATGTCGCAATCCTTAAAGGGAATCATCGTATCGCAATGCTTCATGCAGTGGTAGCAGTTATGATTCTCGCACACATATGGATCTTCAACGAACAGAACGTCACTAGGATTAATATCTCGGTTTGCCAAAATATAGCGGCCAACATTTTTACATATGATATTTCCACAACCGCTGAAGCCCTGGGGATATTATTCTTGTGTTGTCCAGACGTCTTGGGTGGACGAGGCCTCATTGTTTCGGGCCTTACAAGTGGTTCCGAGCCCGATTGTAAATGCAGCCCATTCAGTGCATCGATGATAGATTTCATCTGTTTTTCTCCAAGGTGGGGGATTGACTGCAGACTTTTTATTGCATCCTGTGCGTTTGCTTGTGCTTCTTCCACCCTGCCTATCCTCAATCTGTCTCATTTTAAGCAGACATGGCGCACTCGAGAAAGACCAAAGTGACTACTGAATAAAAGCTAAACATTCCTCTGCGACAGCGCTTTCGGCACAAAATAGCTACACATCATATCACCTAAGTAGCTCTTCGCTCGTCCCTCCAGCCGAGAATGGGATTTCCAAACCACATTAAGCCAACATATGCCCAATCTAATGGGATGGCAAAGAGAGCAGTTAAGATTAACAAAACAATGCTCTGTAAAGCACATGTGGAAAGGACAGTTATCTATACAGCTCGTTTAGAATACAGATCAACTCCTGTTAAAGACATCAACAGATCTCCAGCACAATTAATATTTATAATTAAATATTTTGTGATTCATTGAGATTACAATCCTAATATAACATTAGCATAAGAATGCGAAGTCCTTGTGAGTATGAAATAATGACAAGTTTAATATTAGGGTCATTCCATGTCAATCAACCAAAAATAAATAAAAAAATTTGGTGACCATCTCCGATTTGAATAATTTTTGGCACATGTACTTGTGACAATGATATCATCATACCCAATTTTTTTTTTTTTTTTTCGGTCAAGTAGTTTCAGAGATACAGGGCTACCAATTTTTAAGTCCGCAGTCTTCCGAGCGCGGGAAAATTCCACGGTTTCCTAAATAAATGTTGACTCCATAAAGCTATAATGTTGAGTGATAGCTTGAATGAAAGGTAATTTAAATATCTATCCAACTACAGTAAAACAATTGAGTTATTTTACATCAAACAAAATTTATTGTGAATAATACATGTCTGAGGTCAAAGGTCAATATCATAAAAGCTCCATCTTGGATTTAGTTTCAATTTGGTATAAGTGTTGCTTAAACATACTTTCAAGTTGCCCATAAAAATTCAGGTTGGGCCACTTATAAAAACAAAAGATACATGCAATTTAATATGACTATTTTTGTAGTTCGTATGTCTATTTTACACATTAGAAGTTTTGTACTCAAGTTACATGATAAAACGTATAAACATGTTTTGTGATCTTTATTTTTGTTATTTTACAATATTATTTGCATTATGCATAATATTCTTCTTCAATACTACTGGGTATGTTTTCCTTAGGCTAGCTTACAATTACTTCAGGAACCTTGCATTAAGCATTCTCGTAGCTGCTTCACTTTCATTATCGGGTATCTTGTAGGTACGTCCAGTTGATCCTCCCAGTTCCACACTTGGCAAAGTGAGGACTTCACTTACAGGCAAGGTTAATTCATCATCTTTAGATGGGAATGTAAACGATGGAGAAGGTCCATGTGGATGAAGAAACCGTACTTTTACTTCATTTGTACAGAGATTTTTGTTTAAAATGAAACCAAGCCACCATTGCTGACCATAATGAACTGAAACAAAATCTTTTATGTCTTCAATGCAAATGGTGGTCTTCGATGATATTGCCTCGACAGTACTGTCAGCCGATGTTGAAAACTTCCTAACGCGTAATGTGTTCTCAGAGATTGGCACAAATGCATGTAGGCTGCGTGTTCCAGGAATAGCTTGGAGGAACTGAAACCTTGCATTCAGAGCTTCTCTGTTAGTTTCGATTTCTTCATTTGGAACAAATACAAAAATGCTACTTGTTAAACTTTCTTTTGCCCATCAAACAGATCTTAGGGTGTCAAAATCTGATTATTATCAGGCCTTTGCAAACTTGCTCTGGCTGCCAAGCGTTTGACTGCTCCACCCACTCCGTCGCATGGACCTTTGCCATGAGATCCTATTTCAGGGGCTAGAGAGACGGGGGGCTTGAACCCCAACCACACTCATCATGCTCCATCGGGAAGACAGCCGAGCTACGAGGGTGCCTGCAAGGCGGACACCTTTCTCGGGCCATCCCATGATCCGTCATCCGATTATTATTGCAGCCTAAAGGATCTTTTCAGCTAAAGTTGTGTTGTTCACATCCAGCATCACAAAATCGCGTAACGTGCAAAACATTTTTGCTGCAAGGGTTTTGGCCACTACCACCAACGCATTTACTCTCGTTTGAGGAAAGCGAGCGTCCTGAACAGAACTGCCCAGCTTGCCCCTTCAACAATTTGTCTCAATAAGTGAATATTTACTTGGTGACTTTATGCAAGTTTCCAATATGCAATATTGGTACCTGTGTTCTGCAAGCATAGTGCACAGACTAGTTAAAAGTGAGACTGAGACTGTGGCCACGTCTTATATAAGTCAAATGCGTGCGAACAACAAATGTTTGCAAATGTCACAGTCACACGCACATTCCGTGCATACCCTTGGCTATAAGGGCAGATTATTATTATTATTATTATTATTGAATGCACAACTGTATTGTTCTTTAGGTAAAATTTGTTTTGTAACCAGGTTGGTGTGTGTAGCTATGCTAAAATCACCGATCCGTTACAATATACTAAGAAGTAAAATAGTGGTTTACTGATGGAGATACTGTTGCTAGGGGTAGTTGTGTTGTAAATTTCTATAAAATCATTAAATTGAATTATACCTGACTGACTTGCAGTGAAAGGCGTCTGAGTCCAATCTGAGAGCAAATAAAGCTCCAGATGGGCTTATACATACTGTGTGTGCGGAGGCGTTTCACTGTTGTGGTGTGTGCGCTCTTTAGCACATTTATTGCAGCGGCACAGAAAATTCTGTCTTGTAAGAGAATGACGCTAATGGTGTATATGGTTAGGGCTTCACTGAATTCGTCCAAAAGAAGATGGCGTTCTGTGTATTTATGGTTAATCCTGACAACTAGCTGTCCATGGTCCCTACCCAAGACCGTAGCCCGACCCACGCGCCGTGTTGAAGTTCATTGTAGTTTTTCGGAAGGTGTGAACGGAGCCGCATAGAAGGTCCGTTACACAACAAAAGAAAAAAAAATCCAGGAAGTAATAAACGTAAATACTCTCTCGCACACAAAAGCAGAATTTTTATTGCGGAATATTTACAGATTTAAATGTTAAATTAAGTGACAGACATATATAGTATTTACAGTTTATTAACATAAGTTACATAAATAACATAAACCTATAGTTTGCGACAGAAGCTTTATATTTAATAAGTTTTGTCGTTTTGTAGTTTTAAGTTGTTTTTCTAATGTTTTTGTTATAAATGACACTATTCTAATAAATATGTTTGATTATACCTAAACATGTATCAGTTATTGGGGAAGCACACCTATTTCAATTGTTACGGTATTGCACCTACTCCTCGGCAACAGTTATTCCTCTACTCCTAGGTTACAGTAATTCATTTGCTCTATTGAAACATTAATTCCTTTGTTCTTAAAGTGCAATAATTCATCTATTCTTAAGTACAGTAATTCATCTATCCTATATTGCACTCCCTGGTGCTTAGTGCGGTGTGACAGGGGCTATATCTAGTCTAGGGAGCTAATTACTGCCTGGTAAGAATACTACTCGCTATAACATACACCGTCCCGAAAGGTGGTACATTTCTTATTATATTGTTATGGGCTAGAGCTAAAAGTGATGGACAAGATAAAAGTACGGACAACCTTTCTCATCTAGTGACAATTCACAAAAACCGAGAAGTTTCTATTGCTGCAATGTACACCTGACTATTACAATCTTATTGTATATGTATATACTGTGAACCGAAACGAAAAGTCAGACAACTATGTGGTATAATACTTCAAAGTTCACGAACACTGTGAGAACGTTTCTCAAAAGCTGGGTAGATTCCTAAAAGAAAAGTAAACACGAGAAATATGCAACATCTGAAAGAAAGCCAAGTTATTCTTCAACAGAGGGGTTGTATGAAACAGACAGATGCTTACCTTGTAGGTCGTGGCGTATGCGTGCCTAACTAAACCTCTTATGAATGGTAAAAATGTCCAAGTCTAAACTGGCTGCACTGAATTTACTTCACGGATAAAAGTTGCAAGTCCTAAATGAATACTTTTCCTAGCCATAGACTGTCATAAAAAGCTGGTGGTATCATTATCATCATTATCACCAAATATGAGACGTTAAGCAATACCCAATCCAATCAATAAAATCCATTTTTTCATCCTCTTTATTGAATGCTACTGGCCATTCTTAACTTGTATCCAGGTTCTTTTAGGCTCGTAATCGCATATGAGAACTGTCGGCGTTTCTGATTTCCAGAAACCAGTATGCGTAGTTTGTTGTTTTGCGGCGGCACTTTCGGTCTCCAGACACTACCAGATAAGCAAGATAATGTCTGTAACTAAAACAGTTGCTCCAGCCATTGGATGCCACGAAGTTCTTTACTGCCAGCCGGACAGATATTGAATGGCCTTTTCTCTTTTCTCAGGGCTACTAAAATCAGGTTGTTGGCCCTTGTCTGCCAGAACCAGTGAATTTAGCCCGTTTATGGCAAAGTACTGCTTGTTTTCTTAATTTTTGGGGAAGAGCCACATTATATATTTTCCCGTATTTGTACACGATCTTTGTAGATCGAAATTAGAGCCGACGTAACTAATCCTAAACGTTGTGATATGCTCACTCGCATCTCACCTGGACAATTTTACAATTTGTTGATATGTTTAATCGTTCATCATAAGTCATTAGTCTTGGTAATTTTTTTGGGGATGTATAACTGTGAGTAGTGCACGTCTCAACTTGACGGCACAAACTTCTAAACCAACTGCTCGGTCAATGCTTCTTAGAAATTGTTTTATCTTCAAATGGTTCAATTACAATCAACGATGCATAATCAAATCTATTTCCAGTAAAGAAAGAATCATAGCAGTCCCAGTCAACGTTACCATCAGCATTTACCCATAATTTTTATGATTATTCACAAAATAAGAATCCTGCTGGATCAAGACGTCCTATTCTTTCATGATTTGTGTCCGCCAGGGAAATGTCCAAACTGGAGGCTGGAGGGAGCCCTTTTGCTTGTTTGATATGGAAGTGATGGGCTATCGCGTGTATCGGAAAATGATCTGTGTGCAATAAGATTATAAACTTTTATATTTTTTTCCTCTCTTAAAGATGGCAAATCGATGTTGAATCGAAAGTCAAATTTTGCTTTGACAGCGATGTCGAATCAAATAATCGGTGTCAAGTCCCAAACCTAGAAATCATCTTTGCGATCAACGGATTTATGGTGACTTTTTGTGCTATGTCGCAATCCTTAAAGGGAATCATCGTATCGCAATGCTTCATGCAGTGGTAGCAGTTATGATTCTCGCACACATATGGATCTTCAACGAACAGAACGTCACTAGGATTAATATCTCGGTTTGCCAAAATATAGCGGCCAACATTTTTACATATGATATTTCCACAACCGCTGAAGCCCTGGGGATATTATTCTTGTGTTGTCCAGACGTCTTGGGTGGACGAGGCCTCATTGTTTCGGGCCTTACAAGTGGTTCCGAGCCCGATTGTAAATGCAGCCCATTCAGTGCATCGATGATAGATTTCATCTGTTTTTCTCCAAGGTGGGGGATTGACTGCAGACTTTTTATTGCATCCTGTGCGTTTGCTTGTGCTTCTTCCACCCTGCCTATCCTCAATCTGTCTCATTTTAAGCAGACATGGCGCACTCGAGAAAGACCAAAGTGACTACTGAATAAAAGCTAAACATTCCTCTGCGACAGCGCTTTCGGCACAAAATAGCTACACATCATATCACCTTGGTAGCTCTTCGCTCGTCCCTCCAGCCGAGAATGGGATTTCCAAACCACATTAAGCCAACATATGCCCAATCTAATGGGATGGCAAAGAGAGCAGTTAAGATTAATAAAACAATGCTCTGTAAAGCACATGTGGAAAGGACAGTTATCTATACAGCTCGTTTAGAATACAGATCAACTCCTGTTAAAGACATCAACAGATCTCCAGCACAATTAATATTTATAATTAAATATTTTGTGATTCATTGAGATTACAATCCTAATGTAACATTAGCATAAGAATGCGAAGTCCTTGTGAGTATGAAATAATGACAAGTTTAATATTAATATAATTGAAAAATGCATGCCTTGCAAGATAATTAGGTTCTTAGCCTCATAAATTACTTCACTAATTATGAATAAAATTTTATTATCAAGTAATTCAAAATCGAGCCACTCGTTGATGTGTCAAATGTTTAGTAATGTGGAATAACTGATTAAAATCCAACAACACATTAAAATTCCAGACAGAAACACACAATAATTCGCACAAGAAATTCAAATAACAAACCAGCGTAGGTAACAAGTCTGCAATTCCTCGGCTGCTCGGTAGATCTCCCACGGAAATACAAATAAAACAACAAAACTTAACGAGCTAGTGAAATAGGATAGTGGTTTGTTAACTATCAAATGATAAAATTGCTTGTTCTTCTTATGGTAACAAAGTTAAAAGCATCATTGCAGTACACACAGTGGCACGTCTCGACGCGGGGTAGGCGGAACTGGTGCAATTGGACGTCCAGAAGGTCCATGGGTTGCATTCACGAAGTGCGAGATGTATTCGTAGGCTGCGTGTTAGGGTTCCGGTATTATTCCAGGACCCATAGGTGGTTAAGGCAACCATTCAGGAGCTTGTGCTTGTCCGGAAGCAGGCGATCCTCTTGATTGTGCTGGCCCATCGCAAAGAAGTGGAATCATGACGGCCGGAACTGGCGTTGGGATTGGGATTGGCGCCCAGTGAAAATCGCGTCCATTGGTATGCGGGTAGCAATTGACTGCCCACAACTCTACTTGATGCAGAGCAACCTGCATATAATACTCGAAAATGTTCCATATGTCACATTCAAATGAAGAAAGAGTCTATTCAACTTCAGAGCTTGCGCCGTTCATGTTAAGTGTCGCACATTAGCAAGAGTAGCAGTTGGATACGTCTGTCGTCGACCACGTGTTGAAACACACTCGATCTAAACATGGTAATATGGCTGCAATCTTGCCAGCCAAAATAAAATAAATATTTAAATAAATCGGTAAATCTCACTTTTTTTGTTTTTAGAAATTGTACATTCTCATACAATTGCGAGGGCTGCTTTGCTCTGGATTGGCGCCCAGTGAATATCGCGTCCATCAGTATGCGGGTAGCAATTGACTGCCCACAACTCTACCTGATGTAGAGCAACTTGCGTATAATACTCGAAAATGTTCCTTATGCCACATTCAAATGAAGAAAGAGTCTATTCAACTTCAGAGCTTGCGCCGTTCATGTTGAGTGTCGCACACTAGCAAGAGTAGCAGTTGGATACGTCTGTCGTCGACCACGCGTTGAGACACACTCGATCTAAACATGGTTATATGGCTGCAATCTTGCCAGCCAAAATAAAACGGTAATCTCACTTTTTTCGTTTTGAGGGATTGTACATTCTCATACAATTGCTAGGGCTGCTTGGCTCTGCTAGTCGGCACAATTTTTGGGTGGACCAGAGTAGATTTCAAAACAACAGGAGCCATTTGCTTATTCCTCGTTTCCCCAGATGTAGAACCATTGGTAGAACGCACTTGAGGAATTCCTCGTTTCCCCAGATGTAGGACCATTGGTAGAACGCACATCAGGAGCTTGTGCTTGTCCGGAGGCACGCGATCCTGTGTGCTGGCCCATCGCGAAGAGGTGGAATCATGACGGCCGGAACTGGCGTTGGGATTTGTATTGGCGCCCAGTGAAAATCGCATCCATTGGTATGCGTGTAGCAATTGACTGCGTGTAGCAATTGACTGCCCACAACTCTACCTGACACAGAGCAACTTGCGTACAATACTCGAAAAAGTTCCTTATGCCACATTCAAATGTAGAAAGAGTCTATTCAAGTTCAGAGCTTGCGTCCTTGTTAAGTGTCGCACACTAGCAAGAGTAGCAGTTGGGTACGTCTGTCGTCGACCACGTGTTGAAACACACTCGATCTAAACATGGTAATATGGCTGCAATCTTGCCAGCCAAAATAAAACAAACATTTAAATAAATAAATCAGTAAATCTCACTTTTTTCGTTTTGATCAATTGCACATTCTCATACAATTGCAAGGGCTGCTTTGCTCTGGATTGGCGCCCAGTGAAAATCGCATTGGTATGCGTGTAGCAATGACTGCCCACAACTCTACTTGATACAGAGCAACCTGCATATAATACTTGCAAATGTTCCTTATGCCACATTCAAATGAAGAAAGAGTCTATTCAACTTCAGAGCTTGCGTCCATGTTGAGTGTCGCACACTAGAAAGAGTAGCAATTGGATACGTCTGTCGTCGACCACGTGTTGAAACACACTGATGTAAACATGGTAATAATAAAACAAATATTTAAATAAATAAATCAGTAAATCTCACTTTTTTCGTCTTGAGCAATTGTACATTCTCATACAAAAGCGAGGGCGAGCCAAGTGTTTGTTAGGCACTTGCCTGGGCTTTCCTTTTGGTTAGGACTAGCGGGCGTTGTGTTGACGGGAAGATTTCGCTAACTACTTTAATATGGGTTTGACTACATCTAGTCGAGCCTATTTCTATCTGAAGGCGGCTAGTTACTTGCCTTACATTCCTTATTGTCCTTGGCGCGCGGGGTAAGGCCACGGTCTCGGGTAGGAATCAAAGAGCATCGAAGCAATGAGGAACGACAGACATTTATCTGTAATCTACATAATGTTATTTATTGCAAGGCGTTTACAGCTGGTTGTTAATACATAAAAACATGGTTGCGGCACAAGCGCTGAGTTTAATACATTTCAAGGTTTTATAGTTCTTAGACATTTACAACAATCATTTATTTATTTGGAAGACACCTGACACCAATCCGCCTATTAAAATATATTCTCTAATGACATCGGAAGAACCAGTTATATTTTACAATCTGTACACACATGCTAGATCTGCAAGCATTATTGATCGCGAGGCAAGCTTGCGTGTCTAACGACTGTTTAGCACAAGGGAAAAAGATTGGGTGTGGTCGCGGCCATTGCACGGGTCGTCTAGATTACCCTTGCAAACCACTGAAAAACGAGGCTATTCTTTCTAACGGCGGATAAGTTGTATGAAACATACATATGCTTACTGTATAGGTCGTGGCGAAGACGTGCCTAACTAAACCTCTTATGAATGGTTAAAAATAGACTGCACTGAATTTACTTCACTGTTAAAAGTTGCAAGTCCCCTTCACCTAAGGGTGAATTCCGCTGACTATGAGTTTAGGGGCCTGCTTCATGGTTGTCATGGTTGAGTGAAGTGTTCGCAGTTTGGGTTTCCATTCTTTGAGCGAACTTGTACCGTCCGACTGTACGACTATCTCGAATCTCTGGGATGTAATCGGCTTCACCTTCTGAGTCTCTTGGCTACAATAAGGGTGAATTCCGCTGACCATGAGTTTAGGGGCCTGCTTCATGGTTGAGTGAAGTGTTCGCAGTTTGAGCGAACTCGAACACAGCGAACAAAGAAGATCCAGACCCTAGCGTTTCATCCACAAGCTAACGGACAGGTTGAGAAAATCCATAGCTCGTTCAGCACAATGATTTCCCACTTTGTAGCCCCTGATCAACTAGATTGGGACGACTGGATCCCGTTTGCCCTATTAGCATATCGATCTACAAGTGCGACTCACGAGACGCCCTTTTACCTTAATCACGGCCGTGACATCCAGTTACCTTTTGATGATATCCTGGCACCTCAAAAGCAACATTATTTCGCAGACGAAGATGACTACGGTCAGGAAATAATGCTAAGAATGCAGAGGGCATTCAAGGCAACTAGAGAAAACTTAGAAAAGGCCACTGCAAAACAAACCACTTATTATAATAAAAAGACGAGCCCAGTACAATTTAAAGTAGGAGATTGAGTCCTCCTTAAGACTATGGCAGTGCCAGGAGGACTTAAATGCAAGTTTTTTCCAAAGTGGTATGGACCATTTAGGATTATAGAACGGAAATTTCAAGTAAACTTTAAAATCGCGGAAATACTAGGGAAAAGGACCCAGGTAGTGCATGCCAATAGAATGAAGCTTTGCCACGGAGTGGAACAGTATACCCGAGCTAATTATGAGAGTGATAGAGGTAGAGTCCAGGGGAGACACAGTAGAAGAGACCATTAGAGAGGTCCCAGTAATTTATGAGGACGAAATACCTACCGATGAAACCCAGATAGTAGCTCCACCTCTGCTAAGAGCACGTAAGGAGTGAAGCCAAAGGGAGGAAAGCCCGGTTAGACATCCATACGCCCTGCGTAGTAGAGGACCCGCGCCGTAGCCAGCAAGCTCACCTAAAAATAGACGAGAAAAGTGAGAAAAATACAACTCTTTTAAGTATGAAATACATCATAAAAAATAAGTTGGGAAAAGCAAGTTAGAAATATCTTGATTTTAAGAATAATAAGGCAAAATAAAATAGCCAAGAATCCATAAAGAATAAGTTAGGATAGAGACACAATCCAGCACATATAAATAAATAATTTAAAATAATTAAATAATAAAATAAAGTAAATTATGTCGCAATTATTAAAATATTAGGTTACACAAGATACTATAGAATTAAGCTAGGTTGCATGATATACAACAAATTAAAGCTAGCTGTCCATGGTCCCTACCCAAGACCGTGGCCCGACCCACGCGCCGTGTTGAAGTTCATGGAGTAGATTTGGAAGGTGTGAACGGAGCCGTGCGGAGCCGTTCCACAACAGATGGTACTGGGTCCCCCCCGCAATGGGTGGTGCTCTTCGCAACGCCCCTGCCGGGCTATTAATCTTCTCGTCCATGAATCTCCTTATGCAATATGTTTTGTTTGTGGCTCCAAACCATGTGACAATCTTTGAGTTGTTCGAGGCAGAAGGTCACGCTGTTGGGGAAAGCGTAACCTCTACTAGAACTACGGTATATCTTGCTGACCGTTTATTTCTCATATTAGTTTCCTTTTGAACTATTATTCTGTTCTTCAATCGTTCTTTGCCATTACTTTCCCCTTTATTGTTCACCTCAGTTTTGAGTTCTCCTTTGCAACTCATATTCTCACTTGGATGTCTGTTTCAGTTGGTCAGTTATTGACATCTTCCTTCTTCCATTCATTTGTAAGAATATTAAGTTACTCATTGTCAGGGATGCGAACATCCCTTAGATCTTGATGTTGTTTGATCTTAAACCTGATGTTTTCCGTTTTTCCCATTTTCGACCTCTCGTCTCTCTCGTCCTGGGTCCCGTATTCGTAATTCATTATCTATTAACATGAACATTAAATTACTAACAACATTTTAACATATCTATGTCATCTTAACATGAGTTGTTAAATGCAAACCTAAACATATTTTTTGTACATTCTTATTTAATAATGTTCAGTTTATCTGATCCCTGTGTTACGTTCACTCGAAAATTCTTATCCGGAACACTTGTCCTCGTAACAGGAGTTTGGTTGAAAACCCCGCGTAAGCCGTGGATGACACTTGGTAGAAAGAATTTGTAGGTTAGGTTTCACCAGACTGCAACTGTGCCTTAAAAACACGTTCCTATCCTATGCACTGAATTTACAGTTTAACACACTATACGCGCATTATGATACACATTATTATACATTATAATACACCACAGTCTTGTGAATAGGTAGACACACTATCGGACTTAATAAACTGGGTCCCAAGAATATAGTGTCAATTGGTCTCCTCTGGTATCACACTCCTTGCGCTCCCCTAGGCTCCCAGCTATCCGTAACTCAGGGGAGAGCCACCAGTTGTTTTTTCTTGTGCAAAGGGTGCATACAGTGTGCAGGAGCAGGCTGGGTTTACTCGGGTCGGGGAGACCACCGGTGAGTCCACCGCCCGTTCTCTTGGTAGGGTCTCTGCCGTTCCTTGGTCTCCTCGGGCTCCACAGGCTCCACCTTTACCTTGGGGGAATCGTCCTCCATGGGGACTGGGGATGACTCTGTGGGTACCTTCGGGGGTATTGGTGATAGGGCCGACTCCACCGCCCTTGCCGCGCTGGCCAGGACCTCTAGCTCCCTGTAGTGAGGGACAGAAGTGACGGGCCCGTCCAGCAGCCCCCTTATCGTCGGGTCTATGGTCATTGATTCCCGACGACTGGGAATTGCAATGCGGGTCATCTTGATGTGGGGGAGGTCTTCTACGGTGTCGTCCGCCCACTCCCGTTTGGGTGCCACCCTGGGAGCGCCCGTTGTTGACATCACTAGGCGACCCCACCCGGGTGACATGGTCGGGCTCAAGGAGGCCATTGGAAGGTGGCTGGGGCGTCTCTGTGGTTCCGTGGTTACTGGCACAGAAGGTTGAGGACGGCCGGATTTGCTCTCCTGAGGTGTACTGACTCTCTCCGGGACGCGTGATGGTAGTAGAGGTCCTTGTCGATAGGTTCATTGCGGCCGGCGGGAGATAAGAAAGGCTGACATTAGGATTACGGATCCATGACCGGTCCACTGGACCGTATGGCCAGAAGGGAAAGTAGCCCCTCGGGACGGGAACCACTCGGGGTAGTCTGGTGGTTGGGTCGACCTGACGGGGAAAAAACCGTACGTGACCAAGGTGGCCCTGGTCCAATGTATAGTGTGGCACCAAGATCCACTCTTGGCTAGATGGGGATAAGACTGGATTCGGCTCACAACCTCTAGCAATCGGGACGAGCGACCTATGTATCTCTGTTTGTGGTCCCGTGGTACCACCCAACACTCTCCCGGCATTGGGATCAGCGCCGGCATCGGTCGTCGAGGTGTCAGGAACCGGAACGAGGGTGACTGACCCCCGCTGTTCCCGAGGTGCGATCCAAAGCCGAACGTGTGACCTCCCCGGATTGGCGTCCGCGCCATACGGACTTTTGGGTTTGCGGGTGGCTGCCTGTTGCTAATTGTGATGATTAGGTTGTCCCCCTGTGCGACGACTTGTCGATAATGATAGCCTTCCATATCCTATTAAGTAAATATGTATAAGTTAAACAAATCAAGATAAGTTAACATAGCTCATGGTTTGGTATTAGTTATGACGTGGCAAAGGGTTCACTCCTTTTTCGTTCTCATAGAAACTAGTGGTTATCTCCTCAAAAGTGGGAGGGGGTGAAAATTCCCTAGGGTACATATAACCATCAGGACCTTCATCGAATAAAGGTGGCGGGCTGTCCGGCCATTTCCCTCTTTCCATGTAGGTTAGGTTATGAGCAGTTCTTCCTACTCCTAGGTCAACACGAGACTGAACATTTATCTAGACCTAGTAAATGTTACTCCTGGAGTGGTCAAAGGGTTTCTTCCTCGTCTTACTATGGTATCAGGTGTGCGCGGAGTAATTACAACCTTCAGATTTGCCCTTGATAGCGAGTTTTTCCTTCCCTTTCCTATCCCCCAATATAACATTGCTTGACTTATTATCAGTACAGTTAATAGGGTTCCAATTATCCCATATAATAACAAATAGGGTGGTAAAAGTTCTTCATGAAAAGTTGGTTTAACTGACGCGTGTTCTAATTTGGCACAAACCCACTTACTTATCATGGCATTACTGAGATACCTATCAGGCCCTATTATGTTTTAATAACAAGAGGTCAGTTAATTAAGTGTCCTGAAGTAATTTGATACATTCTTAACTCCACTAACCCTAACCTTCGCGTCGAAACCGGTTAATTGTTCACATTGTTAAATTTTATTTTTAATCAACTTACTGTACGTAGCAAGCTCGAATATAACAGTTTTTCCAGAATCAGTTGGTGCAGAAACAACGATTGGGCAATCTGAATACAAGAAGTAATCGAGTAGGCCTACTCTTGAGTGTATTACATTAAATGCTGGATAGTCTGGAAAAATATGGCGGTATTAAAGGTTTTTATTTGAAATACGTAGGAGCACCGGGTTCTTACACCCATCTTGTCCTGTATCCAGTCAGAGTATGACGTCTATAAAGCAAAGTCACATGGCCCAAGTAGCTCTTGCTACATTATCCTTTTAACCAACACGTTATTAAATTTGATATAAGCAAATAATTTGTGACTAATTTTTCATAAGAAATCTCAGCTTGATCCCAATAGTATGTGATGCACATGTAAAATCAAGATTTTTATTAGTTCCAGAATCTGAATTAGAACCACTATCTCCTTTGACACTCATTTTACAAAATTAAATTTATAAACAAAATGAGGACATTGAACGAGTAGGAAAGCCCCGCTTTTTGGAATCCATTGTCACTAGATAGCCCTTTTTACACAAGCATTAAAACAATTGAAACAATTATTCAAAACTCAAAAGCAGTAATTTTTTTTTCAACAATTAAATTTAAAACATTAACCTTGTATTTGGAGTGGGCCACTCGTATTTGTAAAGACACGAAGAACTCTTTATCTTTTAATTTTATATTTGATTGCAGATCAAAAAAATGGAACTTTTAAAATGGATGTGCCAACGGTAGTTTAGGTTCTACAATATTATAAGTACAATTTTTATATTCAGTAAGTTAGTCTTGATTTTTTAAATTATTTTTATATTCAGTAAGTTAGTCTGGGGCCAACAAATTCAAACTCGCAACCTTCTCGTGGTTTGGCCCGTGATTAGGGGAGTTTATCTCCCTGAAACTAATGTGCGAGCTCTGGGTCGTCGTCGGGGAACTTTCCCCTTCCCTTTGACTATCTCCCCGACGGCGACGACAATGACAACACGGACGGATGACACAGACGGAGACGACCACGACGTGGGGGAACCTCTGCCCTCCCCATATGCTTGTGGCTGGTTCTGACCAGCACAGGCCTGTCCACCCCTTGTCCCCCCGCGTCATCCCTTACGTCCCTCCCTTCGTCTCGATTAGCCTAGTTGCATAAATATGAGACGTTAAGCAATATCCAATCCAAGTTAGTCTGAGTGACTTTAATGACCCACGGTGTAGCCTCAGAGGCAATTATAGAACACTTATGACATAATTAATAAGCTTTTACAAGACAATTAGAATGTCCCCCTTTCAACACAAAATTCCTCTTTTAAACAAAAATCCCCCCTTTAAAATTAAACAATGTCAAAACTTTTACAATACTGAATTTCAGCTCGGTTATTACTTCCTAAATCGTTTTCTGATTAGTTTCAGTGAGTTTTAGCTTTTTCTGAAAAATCAATGCTTTTGGTACCAGTAATAGACTTATGCCTAGGCCTAGGCTACCCTACACAATTAAGCCTTTAAAATGTGATGGTTGCACTGTTACATAAAGTGAATACGATTCCTAGTCCACGAAGAGTCGGGTGCAAACGGCGGCCTGACAAGTGGCTAAATGTAGACATTAGGCCCTTGGTAAGCCTAGCCCTGGTTTGACTGGCTGAGCGTCCTGCCCAGTGACCAGACAAAGGAAAATCTCAAATTCCCTTCATTCCAGAAACTTCGATGCCGTCAGTACTCAGGGAGAAGTCGACCAACAGTAGTAGGCCCTAGGTAGGCCTGAAAGTAGGCCTCTGTAGTCCAAATGTAGCCCTAGGTAAGCCTAGCCCTGGTTTGGCTGGCTGAGTGTCCTGCCCAGTGACCAGCCAAGGGAAAATCTTCTGGCTTCCTTAAACCAAGCGACGTCGACTTGCTCGGTTGATAGCACGGAGTAGAATAAAACAGCAAAATGCGGAAAGTTTTCCACTTTCACGTTTACTGCGTAGAAGATGACGTAAATTTCTCAGTGCAGATGCACTAACGGCACGGCACGTGTTCGGCAGTGGAAAAGTACCAGAGATTAAATTAGACACATTAAAATAGTTCCCGAACCTTTTCAGAATGTTCTTTTGACGTACGTCAGACCTTCCTTGGTCGATTGCTTGGTTCTGTTTTTCTAAATGTTTGGTTTGCAGTGAAACACACAGAGCTGACAAACTTTCGGCAACTGCAAATAATTGGCGCGCAGTTTGAAATACAAATTCACATACAAGTTTAGTGCTTTAATTATACATTTTAAAAGAAAACGTTAATGTTATTATTAAAAGGCAATTAATTATTCAAAACAATAATACCATTTGAAAGGCGGGAATAATAATGATTTAAATATCTTTCAAATGTTTTTTATATCAGAAAATACAGGTACCACTTTGTCTTCAGTAATGTTAATTCTCTCAGGTGCAAGGGAATAATTGTTGTGGAGATCGTGCAGGTGGTTTGGATATATCAAGTCAACCTCTGACACATCCTGAATCATCGTCATCAGAAATGTTTTGGACGTTGAATGCCTTCATTTACCCTTCATTTACCCAGTTGAATTTGCCGGTTGTTAGATGCTCGCACATTGGAACCCCGTACAGGTTATTACAATCAAAGAAAATCTATTTATTGTTGGCTTTGGAATACCGTTGTGATATAATTGAAACACCACCCCGGATACCATTTTCCATGAACAAATACATGTCAGGATCCGTAAAGAATTCTAATTTTTCTTTAGTCATCTTCAGACAACTATGCCATGAGAGACCTGGAGCTGTGTATGTATGAGCGAGATCAATACCATAGTGCTGAAGGCACAAGTTTCTGAAATTTTCAAATATGTCTGCCAAAAGTAGAACATCTAATTTGACATATAAATCATGACACTCGCCAAAACTTCGAATTTCGAACATATCCCAAACTATTTGCGCATGTGCATAATCGTCCTCACTGATGTCCTGAGTAAGGACATTGAAAAATTCTTGATGCGGTGGTAAAGCGGTTTCAAGCAATTTCAAGGGGGAAGTCAAGGTCATCATAAGGATAAACACCCTTGAAATTTTGAGCAAGAGTTTCCAGTGATGCATTGAGGTATTGTAGTGAGTCAAGAAATCTCAAACTTCCGACAGAGAATGAGATATACTTTTCCATGGTGTTTGGGATGCATGTTAAACGATAGTCCTGAAGGGAAAGTTTACCTATGCCTTGCATAATCAAATGAGCATCGTAATTTTCCAAGTTGTGAAAAACTACTGGTATGGTGCACTGCACCACGATATTTACCAGTAAGGTAAGGTGATCATGGTCGCGAACATCCTCCTCATCTAGTGGTTCAGAACAAATACTGCACGTGGTGGCTTGTTGAAAATCTTGGGTATTCAGGCGTCATGATCACGGGTTCAACATTTTTAAATTTTTTCCTTGAAGATTTGTTCATCAGCCAGAATGTAATTTAGAAACGTGTCAACAGACTTAGGTCCTCTATAGACGACTGGAGATTTGAAGGATTGCCCTTGTGAGTCAATAATAACGTAACTAAATCCAGAGGTTCGTGTTTTGACAATTTTGAAGTATAGGACGTGGTGGTCATTGGTCGGGCATCCACTCATTTTAGTTGAGTCAATAATGACGTAACTGAATCAAAGTTCTTTTTGACAATTGAAGTATAGACGTGTGTCATTGGTCTGGATCCACATTTTAGTTAGTCATATCTTTTAACTATCAGAAGGTTCGTGTTGAAATTTTGAGTATGGACGTGTGTCATTGGTCGGCATCCATCTTTGTAGAATAGCATTTAAAATCAGCATACTCGATGTAAGGAACTTTTAACCCAAAACGATAACCTTGGAATTTCATAATTTCTTTTTCTTGAGATGGCATAACGATTCTCTGATATACACGTTGACTCCAAAGGGTGTGATGCTTTTCCAAGTGTTGTTTAGTGTAAAAGCATTAAAGACAGCGATAGCAGTAAAAGCTTTAATGCTCATGTTTTGTCAGAGAATTGAGAAGACTATTGAAGTTTGTGATTTAACAATAATTGTTCTGTGTGATCCAAAATGTAAAGCACATTAACATGATGATCAGAATGCTCTAATTTCGAAATTTGTAGTGGAAACATCCTTTTCATTGTCGAAAACATTGACAAAAATGTTTGCAAATTGGACAGGATAAGTAAAACCTTCCATATTTAATTTAGATTCATGTTCATAGTATTTGTTGAAACGTGAAGCTTGCTGTTCTTGTGGATAGAGATGCGCCAATATGGCCCACAGAAAACATTTTTTAACGGAATTTTTGATGTCAATTATTGCTTTTTTATTCTGAAGGTACGCGGGAAGAGGGATATAGCTAGATGCCGTTAACGGTGAATACTGTGCAACTTTCAAGTCCACATGATGTATATTTTCTACGTTCCAATTACTCCCCTCCCTTTGAAATTCACTCATGCAATGGTTGGAAACGCCTCACTAAATTGTTCTTTAAATTCTGATTGTGCCAAAAGAGTGTAGCTTTGCTAACGATGCATGGACTTGTGGATACTTCTCTCTCGCCGGCAGGTCTTGTATACTGTACGAACATGGTTCCTAATAATAATAAGTCCATTTTATTCCGAAAGATAATTTAACAATTTTGTTTTAATATCGCCCCCATGTTCAGATAAAAGTAACAAAAATATCCCGCCCAATATCAGATTTTAGAAAACTGTAGGATTTGACCGTGCCGTCTAGAGCGGATTGCATAGTGCATGGTTAGTCACCCGAGCATGTGTTTTAGTCTATGTACATAACATTCTCAGGGTTTGAGTTTTGGCTCGAATTACCCTCAAGCACACTCTAGTTTACTGTTTCATGAGATTTCCTATAATTTGAAAGATGTGACTAGTGAGTAAAATTTATATTTATTTAATTTTAATTATTTAAGATTTGGGGGATTTTCTCCTAAAAACGGAGACAATTGAAGATTGGATGAGGACTTTCTTATTTCCTATGTTGGCAATGCTGCAAAGAAGGTTTGGTAAGAGTCCTTTTTATTTCATCCCTTACGCTCAGGTGAGCGCTCGGGGAACGCAGTACTTAGTTCCATAATAATTATAATGAGTACCACTCACCAGTAATGACTTGTGTCTCACTTGTGACTGTTGGGTCCGAGGCACAGAGGTAGTGTTGTAGTTCTTAGTGTTGAAGAGAAGAGCACCGATCGACAGACTGCCACTTGAGGAGTCAGCCCTACTTTAATATCCACTTTGCCAGTGACAGGAAGCGCGGTGACGTTAGGGGTTTAAAACAAATGGACAAATGACGAACAATGCAATTATAATGTAAAACACAACGATTAATGTTCTGTGGACACTATGTATGGTATTTTAAATGTTGTTTTTAAGGTAGTTTCACGTCAGGAAACTCTTTGTACATACTAAAATAGTCCTGATAATCATTTCTGTACGTTTTACGTAATTTAATTTCATAATTTGTTGGTCCTAGGTTTGAATTTTCTTGCCGTCTCCAACTCTTGAAGCATGGATTAAAATGTAATATATAATCAAATATTTTCGCTTCAAGCAAAAGAGAAATCACTAAATCACCACTGAATTGAAATTGCTCATTTAATCACAAGAAGTATTGCACTGAAAATACACATTCCCACGGCGTGCTCTTTTATCAATAATCTGGATACCGGTCTAGGCCCCATTGTCTCAGCTCTTCCCGGATTTCTGGGAGGCTAACCGTATCCTGGTCGACTCCTGACGGGGTCGCAAACTCACGATATTTTGACCGTAGAATCTGTTCCAGTGAAGAAGGTGGCGACAAAACACTTAATTTTGTGCTGTGCCTCCCGTAGATGGATAATGTGTCGCAACAAATCCTGTATGATGATTTGCGTTATGGTTGACCGGTTGACTTGGGTGGGCGAGACCACTGGGCTGTCGAGAGCCATCATTTCGGTGGTGGGCGAGACCTATCCCAATGGGAGGGTGTCGGCCTCAGAGATGGTGAGTGAGGTTCTTCCCAGAGGTATGGTGTCGCCCATGGGTGTATCCATTCTTTCTTTAGGTGATTGGTTGATCAGGTAGGTCTGCCGCGGATTTCCGAGGGGTTCCGCGTTAAGTGAGCGGGGTGGGACGGTTATGATAATGTTGTCTCCATCCGATATGGCATGACGGTAGCTGGTGCTGTCGGTCGCCACTTGCCTATACAAGTATTCCTCCCTGTCCATTTCCTAAATAGGCAAATTGATATAAGATTAATAAAAAGACAATTTTATCAAACAGCAGTTCACTGTCAATTTGGGTTTGGGCAGAGATTTACCCCTTTTTCATTTTCATAAAGGCTAGTCATAGCAACTAGTTCACTAGCCTGTTCGATTGTTGGTGGAGGTGGGAACCCTCGGGGATATATGTAACCGTCCGGACCGTCATCAAACAGGGGTGGTGGTGTTTCAGGCCACTCCCTCATTTCCATGTAGGTCGGATTGTTAGCCAACAGTCGCCTATTTGTTTCTACACTAGGTAAAACAACAGAATTGGGTCTAGTGAAGTTAGTCCCTGGGGTGGTTATAGGGTTTCTTCCTCGTCTTACTAGGGTTTCAGGGGTAGGAGGTGTAATTATAGCCTCCTGACTTGCCCTTGATTGAGAGTTTTTTTTAGAAACAGATTCATCTCCCCTTTTATGATTTAACTTCGTCGTATTGTAACGGTATGGCGGGGGATGACACGGTAGAGTCCTCCCAAACCAGTAGCCGATTACGAAACGCCTCCACCAAGATTGAGTTTGTAGGGTTCAATCCAGGCCCTTTGGTAAAAACACTTTGATTGACATTGAAAGGTATCGTTATCTTTTAATTAGAGGTATTTCACCTCTGGTGGATTCATTGAATGAGGTAAATAAACAAGTATGAGATAACACAAATGCTGACTGCATATATAATATTTATTAAGACCACATCATGTACAACAATAAAATCCCCCCATATTTCCCTTGGATCTGGTATGGTCATTTAAGTAAGAGGGGTCTGAAGGACCCACGACTGACAGTAAAGCTCGTGTTAATTTACTATAATCGCATCCCCTACATCCTGGAAATATTCCTGGCTTATTAGTCTAGGCATGGTTATACACAGTATACAATTATTCCCTAGTTCAAGATTATACAGACATATACAATACATAATAAAGTTTGAGTTCCACTCAACAGAGTTCCAAGAGTCTTACTAAACACAATTAATGCTCAAAGGCAATGTAGAAAGTGAGTGAAGCTCCAAGTCAAACTGTAAGTAACATGTTGCTTGAAGAGCCCGAGTAGACTGTAGAGCTGTGTGATGATCAGGGACAAGTCAGTCTGAGAGCGAGAGCTGTGCTAGCAGGCACGCTCCTTATATACCCAAGTCCAATCTACTTCACAGATGCCTAGGGTCGCCCACTTGAATTGATCACGTGGTGGCCGTCCAATCCTGGCTGTGTTAGACTTAGAGGTGCGGCCTCATAAAAATGACATCTTGAATGGCTCTTATTTATTAGGTTTCTAGAAAGGAAGGGGTGACCTTGCATGTCCCTTCTAAACTAAATGGCAAATTCTTAGTATTTAGCCAATTATAATTGACATCTTGAATGGCTCTTATTTATTACATCTCTAGAAAGGAAGTTGAGATCTTCGAGGTCCCTCTCTGAACTGGACGTCGAATTCTCAGTATTTAGCCAATTAAAAGTGAGTGACAGCCAGCTCAAGTGTAATAAAATAGAATACTTTATTACATCTGTCACTCGTCTTCGAATGTGAGCTGGGCGACCAACACCGGATGTGGTCTGGCTTTATTCAAAGGCTAATTGGCTGGCTGCTTTGTTAGAGAATTTTATAAAGATGTATGAAAAATGTGTAAAGAGTTAAATTACTGTAGGCCATTCTGTACAAGTTTTACTTGTGTAATGCAAGCCTGTAACCACTGGGCACAACTAGTTGACTTTGCTTAGATAGTTGAGCAACACAAGGCACACACAACTGTGGAGGCTTGTATTGCTAAAGTTCAATGTCAAATTTGGTTAGTAACCTTGGCAAGAGTAAATTTTTAAATCACATCATACATGCAAGAAATATACTCAATATTGTGCGTAGACTTGTAGGAACGAACCAAGCTTAGCCAAGCAAAATAGCTTGCCTGTTAACACTATGGCACATTAAGGCACACTATGGCTTATGTTATATGTTGGTTCGTTACAGTATAAATATTCGTAATCGGTACAAGCTGATGTAGACTCGGGTTTATATATTCACTCGGCTCCACGATACTTTGGGCGTAGCGTTTCAACCTCTTCAAATAGCATTTCATATTTAAATGACACATTCCGTGTATTTTTGTAAATTATTATCTTCTTCTTGGGCGAGTCGTATCGATTTCTCCGCTGTGATGATTAAAAATCTTTTCCCTTTTTTGGTTATAATTCGTTTAATGAAACCACATTGCTGGTGTAGTTTTTCTCCGTAAGGTGGGATGCAAGAACACTCCAGGCAGGGGCATTCAGCAACACATATGGTCGGGTCAATTTCCACAAATGGATTGAAATTTATTTCCGGGTATATTCCAAGCGACGTAGGCAGAATTTCGCGAATTAAAAAATATCACACGTTGCAGAAGTGTTTTCAATCTTCCTGGATGTGTTTTTCGCGAGCGCTTCTCGGTGGCGGCGACCTGTTCACCTAGTTGGTTCACGACAGAATGAGACTGCTCTTGAAAAACATCTGTTGTCAACAGGGGCATCTTTCGTGATGCTCGTACGGCGAAGGGCATAAGGGCTGTTTGGTCAGTTGTTTATAGGTGAGCCATGTTGCCATTTTTATGCCCGATTGTAGTGCACACGATCTTCCCGGTAGGCGATGATGGGAACAAGCAGCATAATGTGTTGGTAAATCGTATATCTTCAATGAGCGGATACGCACACTCTTTGCGATTATCGATGAACATGCGCCCCATCAATTTTGACAAAATAAAACACTTTTCCTCATTGTAGGCATACAGTGGACCGGCATAGGCGAGCGACTCTTCCAAAATAGCGGGTAGCTGGGCATACTCTATGTACCCATCAGGCCAATGAATACCGTGTATGAAAACAGATGGGAGAAGGTGACAATCTTCTCCTTGGGACTTTTGACCAGGAACCAACCAACTTTCCGGCAATCCGTATTGACAATCGCTAGTTCTTTAACGAGCCATTTCCCGTCTCTTGTGACGACATGTTCAAAATCCGCCACGACCGCCATGATTGATGGCTAGATGTTGAATTACACTCCCTCATCATAATGTTTCTTCAATATATCCATTTCCGGGACGCAGATCTATAATAATATAATAATATATAATTGCCGTAACAACTCGATTACTAGTCTGTCGTTAGCGCAAAAGCGGTTGACCTTAGGAAAGTGGCCAAGAAATGCTGCATGCTGTAGCCTGCGGCACCGTATCCAATAAAAACAGTTGAATATTCACCCCACGTATTGCTTGTTAACGCCTGAAGTCGTCTCTTGTTGTAGCTCCACCGGATCGCGGTTTATCCATAAATTTTACCAGTTTGATTTGGAGTGGGGGAAGTCCATACGAATCGAAGAATTCTCCGTAGCCGGCTTTAGTGAAGACGATCGCCACCCAGTGTGATCCTCGCTGATTGTGTATCTCCTAATCCAGAAAATCATAAGGTTCGTTAAAAATAGTGAAATCATTGTCAATCCCCATATCGTGATATATTTATTCGTTCAATCGATCTATATCTTCTGTACCCGAAGTCATTTTGTACTTTTTCTTCTTTATGATTGTTTTCAGATCCATTTGCGTTAATTTTAACCAAAATTTGTTTCCCTTGGGCTTTAAAAATCTGGGATATGCGCCGGTGATTGAATTTATGATTTTTAATTTTGGAGGATCTGGAGGTGCGTCTACAAACCGTTTGAAGATGGTTTTCTTCATTGTCTAAATCTCCTAATCCAGAAAATCGTAAGGTTCGTTAATAATAGTGAAATCGTTATCAATCCCCATATCGTGATATATTTGTTCAATCGATCTATGTCTTCTGTACCTAAAGTCATTTTGTACTTCTTCTTTATGATTGTTTTCAGATCCATTTGCATTAATTTTAACCAAAATTTGTTTCCCTTGGGCTTTAAATCTGGGACATGCGCGGGTGATTGAATTTATGATTTTGAATTTTGGAGGATCTGGAGGTGCGTCTACAAACCGTTTCAAGATGGTTTTCTTCATTGTCCTAATCTCCTAATCCAGAAAATCGTAAGGTTCGTTGATAATAGTGAAGTCATTGTTAATCCCCATATCGTGATATATTTGTTCAATCGATCCATGTCTTCTGTACCTAAAGTCATTTTGTACTTCTATATCTCCACACACACACTCACAATAAATAAATAAATAAACCCACACACTTTTGTTCGTGTGTTGACACATTTACGTGCTAAATGAATGTCTGATGATCGCCTATCGACGTGAACACTCGGAGGGGCGGGGTAGGGGGGGGGGGGCTTTTATTTTATTTATTTATTTTGTTACCAAGATTACAATATTGATTGTGTTAGTATTTGATATATTTGTGACAACAAGGGTAAATGATATCACTTGAAACACTCATGAACAGATTGTTAAACAAAAAATCTTCTTTTTATGAAAGAAAACCCTATTCTGTCTTTTTCCCAAGGAAGAGTCTTCCATTCGTCTCCACAACAAGATCGACTGGGGTTCCATGTTCCTGTAAGGTTAAGTCTCCCATGCGGTACCAGCTTGTAGTTCCCATTTCGATCACACTTCCATTCTCCTTTACTCTTTTCATAAGGTCCACCAAGATGGCTTTTGTAGAGCTCTGAAGAGACTCTAGTGTCTTCCCGCTTACTGATGTGCCATGCGCTTAGCAATTCCTTCGAAAATGTCCTCGCTCAGGGTGTGTTTCCTCTTTCCACTGAAAACTGGAGCTGAGGTTGTCTGCAGATGAGAGGAAGACAAGAGACTTGTTTGGCATGCCTGGGCAAGTTTACTGTAGAAAATCTGCAGAATGGGGCTAAAGGAAACCACATGTCCACTTTTTGAGGAATTCTGGAAACAACTGCCCATCTCCTCCCTAGTCTTCCATGTTGTGTTTGAAGTGATCTTGCTTAGCACCCCGAAATCTTCTTTGAATGTGCCGAATATGCAATGGTAGAATATCTGCGCTGCAGTGTTTATCAGTCATGTTACCATTCATTTCCATTCTTTGTTCAGAGATTAGTTTGTACATGAAGAAAGCACCATGACCTGACGCATTGTAAGCATCTAGGAGATTCTCATCGAGACCCCAAGTGGTTGTCCCTCCCTCCCCAATAGTTGTCACTTTCATAGCGCTGGCAACAGGCAATATTGGGAAAAAGGCCCTTTGGGCTTGTCTGGAACTTGTGATGCATAGAATGTCGGCCAGGTTGGAGATTATAGGAGCGCAAAGATGAGGTTTGTTTCCAGGGAGAGTGTTTAATAAGTCACTTGTCACTCCTACATGAGCCATTGACCTCATACAAGCCCTTTGCCATTTATCACGGTACGCGGCGTCTGTCCTAAGATAACAAAGTAGGGCTGTCATGGGACCCATGCTTTGCGCCATTGAACTTCTTTTTTCTGGCGGGAAAGTACTACCCTCGAGTAGGATATGATGGCTACCATATATCCCGTAAGCACTGACTGGAAACTCCACTGACCCTTCTGATCCTTTCTTTATTGGCATCTTGGCATGTCCAACTCGTAGTTCATTTAGTCAAAGTCCGAACCCAAGAAAGAAATTCAAATATGGTCCAGCCACACCATACCAATTGTCTTTTCAGTGGTTGTATAGACTTTGTAAGTCAAGCCCCATATCTTAGCAACCCTCACCACAATATCCAGGGCTTCTCCCTTTGATATGGATCCTGTCTGCCCCCTGTAATTGAATGTAAAATCTTGCTGCTTACTGGAATTGTCCATGTGCCCACCTTTCTTGGATTCCCTCTGACGTAGTATGCTGTGGCAAGTGAAAAGGACGTTTGCCACCTGGATGCTCATGTTTATATTGTTTACCGGAGGCTTGAAAGTATCTGAGCATACTTTGTCATGCAGCTCAAGGGAACTCACCAATATGAAACCTAGGACCTTTCTCTTCTGAACTGGGTTCAGCTCCATTTTAGGTCTTTTTGTGTCCAAGAGTTCTTCATTGGTGTTCGGGTCAATTAGAGTTTGTCCTCTCTTTACCCCTTTGCTTGTTCCAGCCACGCTTTCTGTCATGTCGTCATCTACCATTGTGAAAATGGGAATCTAAATTAAGGGTGAATTGTGGTATAAATGGTGACCACGGTCATATCGAGGTCACCAAATGTTGGTGCAATGCACTGGCATGTGACCCTGAGGGGTGTAGGGCCTTGCGCACAATCTTAGATTTCTAGAAATTTATTTCGGCTCCGGTTAGTCTATATTGTTGAAACACTGCTTCTAAGTGGTTCAAATGGGTAGCGAAGGTATCTGATGAAACTAACAAGTCGTCGACGTATGGTTTCATAAACCCTTTCACTTCTGCCCCTAACACGATGTCCATCTCTCTAGTGAACGCGCCTACTGAGGTACTGAGACCAAAAGGTAAAACTCTAAATTGAAAGGTTCTCTGATTGCTCTTAAAAGTGGTATATTGTTGACTTTCAGTGGTTAATTCTACTTGCCAATAGCTTGAATTCATGTCAATGGACAAAAGCCAGCTAATTTAATCAAATAGTTGCAATATATCCTCTGGTATGTGCAGACATTCTCGATCTGGTTCTAAATTCGCATTACACTGCCTCGCGTCTAAGCATAACCGCACGGTTTTGTCCTTCTTTATTACCACTACTATCGGGTTGATGTAAGGACTACTCGCCTTTTCGATAATCCCCCATTTAATCATTTTCGCATCCCGGTTTGCGAAAGGAACAGGATAGGTCTTTTCGAAATAGTGCGATTCTTTTACAACTTTTATTTTGTGCTCGTAACAATTTATGGGACCCGGTCGGTTCGAGAAACCATTTTTTTAAAAATCAATAGTTGAATCAACTTTTTTTTAAGACTGTCGTCTGGTATGTCTTGACTGAGTATTAGTACAACGGATCTCTGCTTCAGTTAACTCATCTTCGTCAGTATCTTCACTTCTATTAATCAAGAAACTTAAGAAAAAAATCACACCATCGACGGTCTCGTCAGCCTGTTATATGCTTAATTTATTGGTTGTTACAGCGTGTTTTGCGTCGCCCGGTATCGGCTGCAAAATGACAAGAGAATCATTGTATTTTATGCGGTTCTAAGAAAATGCTCCCCGTGTCGAAACACATTTTAACTTTGTTCTGGTAAAGCCAGTCTTCCTGACTGAGCCCTTAACTACTAAGCAGACAACTTCCGTTACAACATTGTCAATACATAAAGTTAAATACAATTGTTAAGTTACACGCTTGCTTTTCTTGCTAGTTGCCCTAACAATAGTTAACCCGACGACCAGTGAGGTAATTAGATTTTTACTCTTTAATAATAACTCCTCGTAGTGAGTTGTGAGCTCAACGAGTCTCCTCCCACAACTGCCGTCCAGCTGCAAGGACTGTCTGCACCTGGGCTGTGAAAGCCCCATCGACCATCAGCCCGCACTCTGTCATAAACTTTACCCTGGCATCCTCAGGATAGAAGGGAGACTGATTTGCGGCGTTCACAAACTTGATTATTTCTTCCCTTGTACTCCTGGCAGCTATGTTTCTGGGATTTATTACTTTGTTCAACTGCGACGAGAAGTAATAACAATAGCCAAGGTTCTGATCCCTGGGCAAAATGCCAGCAAGGAAAGTGGTTTTCATCGCATCAGGTATAGTTCTCGTCACGACTGCCTGAGCAACTCCATTAACTGGCGGAGGGGCCACGTTGCCCACATTTATCACGCGCTCCACTTCAGTTAACGGAATGTAGTCCTTCCCCAGGCCCTTGTGGTGAAGAAATACGACCCAGTGTGGCAAGCAAGCAGCAATCCTGGGCAAAGTGATTGACTTTTTGTTCAGGGCATTACCTGCGCGTCTAGATGCGCTTGTGTCCTCAGTCTTGATTCTGTACTGAGCACATTTCTTCTTAATGGCCTCAGCAACAACCTCCTCAGTTCTGGCAAGTATTTTTGGCACATTCGAGCCCCTGTTAATGAATACGGTGATGAGGAATGCCATGTCTGCCGTAAAGTCCGTTTTGTTGTGATAGTATAGGTGGAGCTTATCGGCATCGTGCCTGTCTCTGTACTCGCAGCCTCTGCTAGCAGCCTGAGTTGGTTCAGAGTTGTGGCAATGTCAAAACCGCTATATTCAATCGCTGTTCTGAATTCAGTTAAGAAGCCAGACCCCACCCTGGGAACACTCGTTTTCAGAGCTTCTGCAATTGACAGCAGTGCTTCTGGGACATTTACTGCAGTTGTAACTGTTGAGGGCAGTCCCAGCATTGTATCACCCATGGCAGACTCAGTCGTCTTGCTGCTGCTGAACTGGCCTCTTGATTTCTCAAGAGTGCTTCCTGTAGCAATCTCTCGTCTCGCTCAGCCTGAAGCAACCTTAACCTCTCTCTCTCCCTATCCTGTTCCCTCCTTTTCTTCTTTTCTTTCCCTCTCAGCCTCTTCCTCTTTCTTTAGCCTGTCAGCCTCTTCCAATGCCAACTTCTCTCCTCTTCTCTGATTTCCCTTTCCCTACGCAAGCAATCCTCTTCCTCGGCTCTGAGTTTCCTTTCAGCCTCTGCCCTCTCCCTCGAGTCGCTACATTTATCCTTCTTGTTCTTCCTCCCTCTTCCTCTAGGCTTACTAATCACTCCTGCTACTTCTGAGGAACCCCTAGAGCTCCCGGCAACAGCTGAGTCTCTAGAACCTGATCTTTCGCCTTCCCTCTCTCTTTCCTTTCTGAGGTTATCTATCAGCAGAGTGGCCCTCTTGACTGAGTTCTGCTGTGATTCAGCTCTCTCTTTTGCGTCCCTTAACCTACTTATGAGGACACCTCTATCCCTAGACACTAACACTCCCTTATCTTGCTCAACGCTTAACCAGTGAGTAACCCTTCGTTGGAACTCCTGTGCTCTCTCTAATGGCAAGCTATTCACCAACTCCCCCCTCTTCGGCTGGCTCAAAACCAGAAAGGCCTCTAGCTCCTGGCGTGTGAGAACCTCACTAGCTGCTAACTCAGACGGATTAGCAATCTTGGATAACTAGCACTCAAGATCAGTGATGTTGAAGCTTCTTTATTCCTAGTTCCTCGTAACTTCACTACCACTGTCTAAAAGAGCGGAAACTACTATCCCCTGTACTCTTATAACACATTCCGGACAGGGTGGGAAATTGTTTTGTTTAAGCTTATCATTATTGTCTTCTTTTAGCAAGTCATTTACAGGGTTAGAAAAACGGAATTAGTTGAGCATTGATTAGGTTAAATAGCAAACAACTGTTCGCTCTCCACGCCGACTAGTGCATGTTTTCCGAGCTCGATCCCGGTACCGCCTCATCCACTTCAACACCTCGTGGCTCTGCTCGCATCTTGATCGCATTCATCCGCACGTGGCGTTTCACTGGACTCGTGAACGGTATCGCACTCGTCTGCTGCGATGTATTCGGCTGGTTCCGGCCGTCTATGGGGTTATCTTGATCCGCCACAAGTGAACAAGGGTCCTGGCTTCTGTTTATCCTGTGATACTATTCACTTATTTCATTCAGTGTAACGGCTGTGGGACTACTGTTCGCTTTGTGGATAGTCGTATTATTCACTTACTCCAACCAGTACAAAATATTTATAATGTACAAGGGGTCTTATCCTTAGAATGATTTTATTCTTATTCGTGAAATAATAATTCACACAGCGGGAATATGTCTGCAACTTTAGTTAATATTATTGTTTTGGTGTTATCCCAAAAGCTACAACATTGAGGCTAAATAACTTTTATCTGTTTCAATACTTTGAAATATTACAATTACTCACAACTTAATTGTATTACAATATCTGTAAAAGTGGGGAATTTATTAATTCTTATTTGGCCATTCTTTTCATGGGCATTGTATTTATTTCCAATTAGATGGTAAATTTATCTTGAAGTTCCTCATTTCCTGTGCTTTGAGAGTGTCTCGTTGGACAAATTGTAAGGTAACCCCTTCCTTAAAAAATACAACACGAAGCAACAATTACGTTGTAGTGGCTATGCTGGTGGTGTTGGGGGGCGGGTTTTATGTTAAAAACATTGAACTCTTTTGGTGCAGCTTAAATCGATCCAAACAGAGCAACCTTTTGGGGAAATGTGCTAAAATGTCACTCTTACTTTCACCAATGTAGCCAACTCTATGACAACTTTTCCCACTGAGCCCACAAATGCTGGTCTGGCGTCCGGTACTACCTTGGCTTGAAACCGTCCGGCAAGCAGTCGCCGGTTGCACATCCACCGCACAACCTTGTCCAATCCCAGAAACATTCCAAGCTCACAGCTCTTTGGCTCGATACGTATATATTGCTAGATCATCTGGACAGATTACATTAGTGCTTTGTTGGCAGGTTAAAAATTCTGAAATAGACATTAAAACATACGATTGCTATTACAAAGGTGAAACAATTTTAGAGTAGGTCAGGTTTAAGATCATGATGTTTTTAGGACTATACACTACTCAAAATAAAACAAAGATTATGATATACATATGATTGCCTATCAGCAGATATTGCCAAACAATCTTTAGAATTTTTTATCGTTATACCAAACTTTACCTTGGTTTCTAGATAGTGTAACGAATTTATCTGATACAATTCAAAACAGCAATCACTGGCTTTCAGTGGTATTTGAACAAAATATTCTTATAACTTTTGTTGTGGCAATTGCTTTAACTCTAGCAATATCATAATACACATAGATTTGATTCATTGCTGTTCCTGTCAACAGTTTATCATCCTGTAGCAAGTTAATATCACTGTCTTGCAATATGTGTGATAAATTCCCTGGATAAAGAAATATCGAATTTAATGGTCCGCTAGACGTGGCGTCTAGCGCTTGCTGTATTTGCATTAGCTGTTGTTTAATGTAAATTAATTCTACCACCAGTTTCCTGACTGTAGTAGTCAGCCTATTCGTATAATGTACTGTGAGTGTCTGCACTCTGTTTCGCAAGAATAATACTGTACCCTTTAAATATTCAGTCACCTGTTTTATCTCTGCTATTTTGAGTGATCCAACCGCTTCTACCAAATGTAGTGCCGCGGCAGAGCCTTGATATTGAAAACTTGCCTTGACACTGTGATAGATTACCTTACCGATATGGGATGGGAGGATTTGTAGGTAATTCCTAGCTAAGAATCGTCAACACAATGTGTAAATATAATTTAAAGGTTTAATAACTGAATTAAAACAACATACACATAAAAACTGAGACCGACTACATATTCTCCCTTGCTACTACTAAAATAACTCTAATCTTCAGGCTGGATTGATCAGGAAAGACCTCAATAAAGCTAATAACAGTAGTTAGAGAAGAGAGGGTTTCCCCTCCCCTTTTTCCCCGGCCCGAGTGGATGTTCTCATAATGTTAAATCATATAGGTACAGTTATGTGTCTAATAATCTCTTGCATGCAACACATCAAATATGTTGCACCAAGGCTGTTGTTGTTTTGACGTTTGCTGTACTGCTGACAAAGCTGTGCCAAGTTACCCTCAGCTAGCTTACAACTCACGTCTGGCTTTGATTCTAGACTTCAGTCAGGTGCAATCGTATGAATTAAAGAATATTTCTTATGAGAACTGTTGTGTACTGTGTGTGCAGTGATTGGGGTGTTCTAAGAGGCAGTGGTTCCAAATGACACCAGCAGTCTTGGTGACTGCTTTTTGTCTTACATTGTTAATATAATAAGTTTTATTTTTAAATAAGTGATATGTAAAATTATTATATTATACTACAGGTAAAATTAATTATAAAAATGCTTATTTCATTGCAAATCGAAGTTGATACTTTTGAATTTTAAAGATGGTTTGTAGAGTAGGTACCTTAACAGTCTTTTAGATCAGAACGAAATAAATTCCCTTCTCATGGAGGCAACCATATTCGAAATGCTCCAAGGAGTCGTCGTCCAACCAATCGTCCAACTCGTCGTCGGATCCCCCAGATTCACTTAAGTTGTTAAAATTTCTTAAATGAATCTTGTTGGAATGAGGGTATGGAGAGCTATATAACCACCCCCAGTTCAAAGTTAGAGAATCAAAAACCTCTAAAAGGTCTAAAACCGAAGATATCTTGTTGGAAATAATAAACCTCTCTTAGTTTGTTTAATATATTATGTGGAGGGGGGGGGGAAGAGACGAAGAGGGGGTGTAAAATACGAAAACTATTTTTGTTTTTTATACATGTTCTGTTAAGCAGAACTCATTGAAGATAACACCTGTGTTAATTATTAACATAAATATTAAAAACGTACATATTTTATGTTGATTGTAACAAACGTTAATAATAGAATTAGCACTTACCCCTCTGTAAGAAGTGTATCCAACCAGTTAAGTTCAGTTGAATCTTCGATGAGGTGTTAACTCATTGGCGTTCATTTTATACATGTACGCATAACTGTTTATTGAGTAATCGTGGTTCTAACCTTGGTCAATAGTTTTTGAAACGTTTAAGCTTATACTTGTAATAGTTGTAAGTTATATAATAAGTTTTTTCTCTCGCTTTCTGAAAAAACTAGTAAGGCTCGGTCGGGTGTAAAACCGTCAATAATTGAGGGCCCGCGAGCGGTAAACTGAAAAAAAAACGATGGATCTGAGCTACAAGCTGTCACAGAAGCCACTCGTAGACTGCTGCAAGCTATTCGCTCACTGTAACGCTATCGTGTACAGATTGGTAACGCTATCGTGTACAGATTGGTAACGCGGCGCGACCACGGTTGACCACTCGAGATTGTTGATTTGATGTGTTGAGTTGACACTGTTGTTTTCTGAGTGGTTTATCAGAATCAGTGGCACCTCTTTTATACTACCCAAAACAAGCTTTTCAGGTCAGTGAGTTGTTTTTTTTTGTAAAATCAGTACGAAATGTTTCCTATACATGTTGAATAAGATTACGTCAATTTGGTAACAAACAAATTATTATTAACATACAGACGAAAGGCCTTGAGCTAGTTTGGAGAGCTAATCATTGACAAACACTATTTCTTTTTTACATCTGCGAATACTGACCCACATTATAAAAATAAAAAGGTAGGAATATCATATTACCACCTTTTTATTTTATAAATATTATCATCTATAAATTTAGACCTTCATTTGAAGAAGGTTTTATCACAAGGCATGAAAGGTAGGAATATTATCTTACTACTTTTGTATTATATATATATATATATATATATATAAAGGACGTCAATATAGTTTTCCATCAGTTTTACATTAACAATCAACTTCACCGAGTGCGAGAAGAGAACCTGTCCTGGTTTGTGTGCATTCCTTAATTTTGATTTTTACATGTTTTTATTCATGTGTAGTGTTTCAAAACTTTGTCACTCTTTGATATTAATTAAGTGAATTTATGTAATATTTATTATCATATACACGTTTAAGTGCAATTTGTTTCCTCAAATCCACAGCAGCCATATTTCTAGCAAAAGAATAATAAAAAAAAAGTGTAAGCGAAAAGGTATGTTTCGGTATTATTGTTGCACTCAATCTTACCACAGTAAGTAAGTTTTGTCTGTGAACATCTGCATTCTTCACGACGGTCCCCGGTGAATGTTCTTGCAAAACGTGCTGGAAGGAAGTATCGGGGTCCCATCTTTGATGTTACAATAAGCCGACGACCAAACTTGGTAATTTTCTCATTCCAATCCGTAATGATGATTGATTCCCCAGTTTTCAGAGTGTCTAGACGCTTTATTTCGCCAGCATCAATATTACCAACAGCATTTAATTCTTCAATAAGAATCAACTTCACAGAGTGCGAGAAGAGAACCTGTCCTGGTTAGTGTGCATTTTGTTCATTTTGATTTTATATTATATATATATATATATATTTGTTTACATTTTTTTATTCATGTGTAGAGTTTCAAAACTTTTTCACTCTTTGATATTAATTAAGTGAATTTATGTAATATTTATTATCATATACACGTTTAAGTGCAATTTGTTTCCTCAAATCCACAGCAGCCATATTTCTAGCAAAAAAGTATTAAAAAAAAGTGTAAGCGAAAAGCTATGTTTCGGTATTATTGTTGCACTCAATCTTACCACAGTAAGTACGTTTTGTCTGTGAATATCCTGCATTCTTCACGACGGTCCCCGGTGAATGTTCTTGCAAAACGTGCTGGAAGGAAGTATCGGGGTCCCATCTTTGATGTTACAATAAGCCGACGACCAAACTTGGTATTTTTCTCATTCCAATCCATAATGATGATTGATTCCCCAATTTTCAGAGTGTCTAGACGCTTTATTTCGCCAGCATCAATATTACCAACAGCATTTAATTCTTCAACAAGAATCAACTTCACAGAGTGCGAGAAGAGAACCTGTCCTGGTTAGTGTGCATTTCGTTAATTTTGATTTTTACATAAAATACATATTTGTTTTCATGTTTTTATCCATGTGTAGGGTTTCAAAACTTTGTCACTCTTTGATATATATTAAGTGAATTTATGTAATATTTATTATCATATACACGTTTAAGTGCAATTTGTTTCCTCAAATCCACAGCAGCCATATTTCTAGCAAAAGAGTAATAAAAAAAGTGTAAGCGAAAAGGTATGTTTCGGTATTATTGTTGCACTCAATCTTACCACAGTAAGTACGTTTTGTCTGTGAACATCTGCATTCTTCACGACGGTCCCCGGTGAATGTTCTTGCAAAACGTGCTGGAAGGAAGTATCGGGGGCACATCTTTGATGTTACAATAAGCCGACGACCAAACTTGGTATTTTTCTCATTCCAATCCATAATGATGATTGATTCCCCAATTTTCAGAGTGTCTAGACGCTTTATTTCGCCAGCATCAATATTACCAACATTCTTTCCCTGGTCTTAAGTTTTACAACCTGAGATGCCTCATCTGGTTCATCTCCGTCCTCTTCATCAATGATGATAACCTTATTATCATATACACGTTTAAGAGCAATTTGTTTCCTCAAATCCACAGCAGCCATATTTCTAGCAAAAGAGTTATAAAAAAAGTGTAAGCAAAAACGTATGTTTCGGTATTATTGTTACACTCAATCTTATCACAGTAAGTGAGTTTAGTCTGAGAGAAGAACGGTGTGGAGAGTGATAGCATTTGTTTTGAATACCACTAACTTTTGACATTTGATGACAATGTAACTTGACAAAGGTAACTAAATTAGGTTGGATTATGGTTAATTATGTATTAATTTTGTTTCTGCTTGTTCTTCTATAATAGTGCACCATAACACACCATCATCTACTACAACTAAAGTGAATCTATAATTAATTATCATTAAAATAATACAAATCATTGGACAATTCATTCTAAGAGAAATATTTTTTATTAGAATATAAAGATTTCGATTACTTTGCAAGATCTTTATCAAACAATTAAAATACGACAAAATACAAGGTAAATCATTTCTTAAATAGTTATGAATATGATTGTTTCAATGTCATATTATTATTATTAGTATAATTAACAAAACCTTGTTTAATGAATACCAAAACATAACCTTAAATTGACATGTTGAATATTATATAATTAATGAGCGCGTGAGCTGCTAACGCCTCGTTAACCTTGGGAAGTGTCAAATCTGTGGAGTATGAATACTAAAAATTGACATGTTGGATAATTATTGAGCGCATGAGCTGCTAACGCCTCGTTATTCTTGGAACGTGTCAAATCTCTGGAGATATCTTAAACTGTACATAAAACACAAATTTACGTTGAAATATTGTACTTCTCATCTCTCTCTCAAACAGATCATAGTCCATTAATTCGTCAGCCGGAAGGCGTGTCTTTTTCTCAGCATTTAACACACAAGTCACCTATTCCCGTGTAGACCAAATCGACACTCTACACATTCGACTTATTAAACACAACTTGCGAATCAGCTTCGAGTTCATCGCTTCGTCTGTCACCGTTCGACCCTTGGGTTCCACGAGACTGGGCCGGATGTTCAGCTTCTGGGCCGACACCTCTCTGAGAGACACGTCATGTGACATTAGCATTGCTTTAGAACTTGGAAAGAATACAGAAGAGAAAAGTAAAAGGTTCACTATAGTTTTTTTTTCAAACAGCCTAGTTTTTGAGATAAAAAAAGTTAATATTGTGTAATGCTTCAGGTGAAAAAATCTCAAAATGTATTTCCTGATTCATTTCATCGAACTGTGGAGGTCTAACATTTAAAGTTTGGCCGTGGTTCAACATCCCATCCAACCATCTCCCGTCCACACACATTACATGAATACGTAAAACTGTCCGGATCTAATGTCGAACCGAGAAAAGATAGAAGTTACACACAGCCTCATTTGCATGAATTTGTCTTTGGTATTGTATAACATTTTCACTACGGCCGCCAACAGTGAAATGCACGACTCCAACCTGTCTCTTAAAAGTCTATAAAACACATCCATCATTATATAAAGTTACCTGCTGTTTAAAGAAAATAATACAAAGCTATCACAACCGTGTAGTAGTAAGAAGACCATGTAGCATCACCAGGAACAACAAGAGCACTACAATCACCACACTCACTACTCTATACCACTATCACAGTCAGCACCACCGTGCATCACAATCTCTTCCAGATGGTGGTTCGGCTCGTGAGCGAGATGCGCTCGGATATCGTTAAAGTCAGGGGCGCCATTGAGGAAGATGGCCGAAACTTTAGTGTAGTCGCACTCCTTAATAATTTTAGCCCACTGTACTAAAACTGGACAGTTTTGCAAAAAATGTAAATGGCTGAAGCACGTCAGGATAGGTGCCTGCTCGTCCCACAGACAACGTATAATCGGCACTCCATCCCTAACATCGAATTCTTCCCATTTGATGATATGGTTAGAGGGAAGGAAAACAAGTTCAACAACCTCTTCTAGATGGTGGTTCAGCTCGTGCGCGAGATGCGCTCGGCTATCGTTAAAGTCAGGGGCGCCTTTTAAGAAGATAGCCGAAACTTTAGTGTAGTCACACTCCTCAATTTTAGCCCACTGTACTAAAACTGGACAGTTTTGCAACAAATCTAAATGACGGAAGCACGTCAGGATCGGTGCCTGCTCGTCCCACAGACGACGTATTATCGGCACTCCATCCCTCACATCGAATTCTTCCCATTCGATTATATGGTTAGAGGGAAGGAAAACAAGTTCAACAACCTCTTCCAGATGGTGGTTAAGCTCGTGAGCGAGATGCGCTCGGCTATCGTTAAAGTCAGGGGCGCCTTTTAAGAAGATGGCCGAAACTTTAGTGTAGTCACACTCCTCAATTTTAGCCCACTGTACTAAAACTGGACAGTTTTGCAACAAATCTAAATGACGGAAGCACGTCAGGATCGGTGCCTGCTCGTCCCACAGACGACGTATTATCGGTACTCCATCCCTCACATCGAATTCTTCCTATTCGATTATATGGTTAGAGGGAAGGAAAACAAGTTCAACAACCTCTTCTAGATGGTGGTTCAGCTCGTGAGCGAGATGCGCTCGGCTATCGTTCAAGTCAGGGGCGCCTTTTAAGAAGATGGCCGAAACTTTAGTGTAGTCACACTCCTCAATTTTAGCCCACTGTACTAAAACTGGACAGTTTTGCAACAAATCTAAATGACGGAAGCACGTCAGGATCGGTGCCTGCTCGTCCCACAGACGACGTATTATCGGTACACCATCCCTCACATCGAATTCTTCCCATTCGATGATATGGTTAGAGTGAAGGAAAAACGGTCACTGTCTTCAACCTGGACGCACTTTCTCCAGCTGCTTGCTAAAGGCACACTCATAGTCAGTCCTTCTGCAACTTTGGTGTGACCAAGAAATTCAAGTTTTTCGCGTCCATTATACCGTAATTCAGTTCGGACAGTCGTGCCATGATTCTGACATCATGAGAGACATACCATCCAGATGTATCTAAAAGTATGTTGTATTGTAGTTGTGATTCTAAGTATCATCTCTCGCACGCGCCACAACTCTTCTCAGGTACACAAAGAAAAAAAAGGCAAGAACGCGCTCCAACACGTGATGCTTCAATCCCAAACACAAAGCGGGCATGCTGATGTATAATGGTTTAGACACAGCGGTCAAACTGTCATTTAACACCTCACGCAGATCTAGCAAGCACTTATCTTAACTAGACACTATACCTGGACTCCCACATTACGATGTGGTCTGCCATTGAATGCCGCTGTTAGTCTACGCTCAGCCTCCTCGTTGACTACAGTCTGAACCTGTGGATTCGCTACTTTCCGGATCGTCTTTTGATTCAGTTTCTTACAACGGTCGGCAAAGGGCTCAACTATCTCACCTGACTGCAGTTTGCAATTGTGCGTAATAAAACTGGTCGGTTTGACGCGATTTAAACCTATCAAGCAGTCCTTGCCGAAAGTCCGCGTACATAATCGTTGGCTCCTGAAATTATTGATTGCTGCTTAAAAATACCGCAACTGCCCCCTCCAGCTTAAGGGTTATAATTTTGACTCTATCCGCCCCTAACCAGCAACCTAAATCCGCTGCCCTATCCACTTGGTAGAGAAAGTCCTCGACTGCAACGTCCGAGGCCTCTCCTCTCCAGGGCTTGATTAAGTTTCCCAAGTGAGGTCTTTCATTATGTGAACTCCATTATGGGTTCCACCGGTTGATGTTGATTGTTGACCAGTTTCTTATTTATCAATTGCTTACAACCTAGCAACTTCAGTTGCTGCCATCTCCTCCATGAGCTTCTAAAATGCTTCCTCTGAGATAGGCATCAGGTCTGCTTTTGATTACAACTCGGTTAAAAAATTACTAACACAATCAACAGGTTGGATACCAAGCTAGTTCAGTAGACTCTCTACTGTGTAATCATCACACTGCATGCAATAATAATATGTGCAGACTCACCCAAATTCTTCTCTTCAGGCACTGTTGTCACGTACCTCCCAATACACTGTCTCTTTAGAAAAATAGACTCTATGGGTTCTTTTCTTTGTTTAAACAAAAATTCCGGTATGCACTGCCACCAAATGTAGTGCCATGGATATTTATCAATCGAGAACCAATCTGCAAATTGATTGCTGATCAATAACAATCCGTACACATCGATAATTACAATTTATCTTAAATATATTGTGATAATAATTAATATTGTTTCTCCATAAATGAGGATAAGTAAGTTGGCTCGCATAACTGCACACAAAATAATACAAATAAACTCGAGATTTAAGTTAACTGAAGAAACAAACAATTTACAAAGAAATGATTTCCAGGGCCATGCATTATTTTGCAATATGTGGAACGGGGCTGCAGCCTCAAGTTTTGTATATTTCCCTGGCGGACACAAATCATGAAAGAACAGGACGTCTTGAACTTCCAGCAGGGCGCTTACCTGGGCCATCACTGTATCTGTTCGGAGAATCTTTTTAAACGCTCGCGCTAGAATACAATGTTATAACCAAACGAGAAAATAAAATAAATAAACGAGCAAATAAAATAGATAAATGAGCGAAAATAACCGCACTTTAAACATTTGAATGTTAATAAAACACGCGTACGGGATGGACCAGACTTAACTTGAGGTCATAACAATTAAAATACTGTAATAACTAAAACCCCAACAGAGGTAGGTCTCGAGCCTTCCCCGAAGTACCACTTAGATTACGGGGATAGCTAACATCTACAAACCGAAATAAACAAATTTAACTTTTTTAAAAAATTAACCTTTCGTTTGAAATCCTACGGGGCCCCGTCGGAGTCAGCCCTCTGGGTCCAGTGACAGTGCTGAGGGTTAGAAGCCCACTCCCATGAACCCAGTAGGACCTCATCCTCAGGGTTGATCTCAAACTCTGATTTTGGTGGGTGTGAGCACTGGGCTGTCGACAGCCATCATCTCGGTAGTGGGCGAAACCCGTATCATTGGGATAGTGTCGGCATCAGAGATGGTGGGTGAGATTCTGGTGTCGTCCATGGGTGTCTCCCCTCGTTCTTCCTTGAGTTGTGGAAGCTCTCCAGGAGGATCGTCGTGCATCCTCACTGGAGATGATTCGGCTGAGATCTGGGGTGTTGTGGTCGGTGTTGATAGCTGCAGCGCGGTTTCCACCGCCCTTGCTGCGCTGGCCAGCACCTCCAGCCCCCTTGGTACAGGGGCCGGAGTTATAAGACGGTCAAGCATTTACATTTTTATTTACATTGATCGCGTAAAATATAGGCATTAAATTCGTTTAGCAAAAGTTCTGTTTTACTAGGGTCTGGAATTCCGGCTCTAATAATTGTATAAAGATCTTCAAATGAAGTGTAATAACGTGGCGGGAATACAATAAGACCGACGCGAGTAACAAGAATATTTGCATTGAGCTCTTCCCGATTAGTGATGACTTCCGCATCTATTGTATCATACCCGTAAGAGTAGAATAACTCACACAGACCTACTTTTCAGTTTGAATCTAAATTTTATTGGTTTTGCTAATTTTTTACTAAAATTTGATGGGAGATTATTAGGATAAAAATTCTTTGAACTCTCCGAGGGGAGTGTGACATAAAATTCACTGGCCATCTCGGAGGTAAGTCTACAAGTGAGACTTTATATGGTAAATTTCACATTTTATATCTAGTTAACACAAAACAAGGAGGAGTTATCTGAAAAAAAACCCTTCAAATTGTAAATATATACGATCAATACGTGCATTTACAAGGCGCATGTATGCTGGTGTAAACATATCGTTAAAATGGGCGAAAGGTATGTATAAAAATCAAGCAGACCATCCGTCAACATTACGCCTGTTACTCTACCCTCATCAATCTCAATTCGCTGCATGTTTAAAATTTCATAGGGGCGGTATGATTCTAATGCCTCCATACTCCGAAAGGGGAGATTTGCGTATTCATTTACAAGTGGTGGTAGGCTTGATGTTGTTGGTGTTCTGACCTCTCTTCATTTTGACGGGGAGACATCTGGAGACGAAAATAGTTTATTTTACATGAGTTGTAAAATGAATGACTTGTCGGGGGCCATGCCTTCGTAGCAAATACATAATTTTTCTGCTTGACTGTTTACGCTCGCTATCGTTTCCTCCGTAATAACCGGGTTGTAGCGTTTTGACAAGTAAATAAAACACGTGTTAGGCCCTTCTTCCTCTTTAAGAAGAACTTTAATAGAAAGTCCATAGGGAGATTCTACTTTTTCCATCATTACAATTTAATAAATTTTGAACAGTGTCAGTGTTGAAATTTTGACATAACCGGCGGTCTTAAACGAATTGAAATTCTTCTTAAACTCGTCCATCTGAAAAAAAAAATATAGAAAGTATATTGACTGCACTATAGCCCATTAAGGTTGTTGCCGTTTCTTGGTGGGTGACTTGGCAACCGCGAGTCCCCCGTACTTAGCCGGCGCCTAGTGCGAGCACTAATAATCCGGCTCCGCAATAGAAAATACAGAGTTACTACAATAGGCAGTACCACACTCGCTGCGGGTGGGCGGGCACAGGCCCGCTAGGGGCTAAGGGTAGCACAGGTAAGACAACAGTGATATGTACATACGGAATAATATGAGAGAGTAACAACACTATATTCACACGGAAAGAGGACGCGGGCGACTGGACGTCCCCCCACTGCGGGGCGCATGTTCACAGTCAGGGGTCGACTGCGCCACGACGGCGGTACACACGAACCCGATTCCGAGCCCTTTTTGCAGGCGGGAGAAAGTCCTCTCCTAGGGAGGCAAAGGGGCGCTTGAAGTGGTCGGTGGGGTCCAGGGCAACGTCCGCCAGCCCGCGAATGAGAGGGTTACGAGCGCCCTCCAGGAAGGAGTAGAACGAACGCGCACTGTCACGAAGAAAGTCACGCACCATAGGGATGTCGAGGTCACGGTGCAGGTTAAAAAGGCGTTTCATCCGGGCAAACACCTTCAAAACGTAAATAAATTTTGTGAATCCTTGCATTCACCCGCCCCATGTAGGCGTTCGTATAAATGGGGTCATGCGGAAGGAATGTGTAAAATTCTCTATTATTATCAGTTATCAATAGACGAATTGTTCTAGCTCCTCCTCCTCCTCCTTCTCCTTCAACCCGCTGCATGTTTAAAATTTCATAGGGGCGATATGGTCTTAATGATTCTAGTGTTATATGAAAGAATCTCCCCATTCCATTTAGAACGGGGCCTGGTTGTTGTGGATGTTGTGGTTGCTGTTGTTGTTGTTGTACAGAAGGCATCTGGAAACTGAAATAGTTTTATTCTACATGAGGTGTAGGATAAACGATTTGTCTGCAGTCCTACCCCCATACAGAAGGTAGACTTTTTCATTTTGACTGTTTATTTCAGTCATTATTCCATCTGTAAAGATATGATTGTATTTTACTGGTAAGACAATATAAAACGTCTCGCAACAATTGAATCGCCATTAAAAGAGTTTTATTCTGGGGCCTAATAAGCACTCTATCCTTTCAAGATATTCTACTTTATACATCCCATATTCAGATAGTGAGGAATTTTTTTTAAAGGAACACGTCTTATAACTGTTGAATTTCTTCTTTAAAACCTCCATATCTGTCAGAGAGACAGAAAACAAATTAGATAGCGTGTACATCAGATGCCTTCACCCACGAATTAAAACGCTCCCCATAACCCTTCCATGACAAAATGCTCGCGCCCTCCTAAGCGAGATTTTAAAATTTTTTCAATTTTCAATTCAGTCGGTGGTTGCACTCAAACGAGTTCAGAATTGTAGAATTTACCTCTAATTGGGTCGTTATTTAAATCGATCAGTTTGCACATAGGTTGAGGTGTTTTAGGGATCACTTTAGAAACTTTGAAAATTTCGAGCTTTGCTGTCTGTTGGTATCCTTGATCAAAGGTCCCCTTACTTAGAACATAAATCAGACACCTCCTTGTTGTATACAGAGTTCATAAGATCGTCTAAAACGACCAGTTTAGCTTCCCCTTTCTCATTTTTAAAATTGGGCACACCCTGATGAAACGTCACCAAGTGTTTTAATTCACTAGGCTCAGCGCTGCTCTCAGATAAACACCATATAATTTTCTCAAATGTTTTAATGTTACATAATCCATGTAAATTTTGAATCAATCGCACAGCGAACGTTGTCTTCCCACAAAACGAAGGACCAGCTATGATAATGGTAAACGGAACTTTTAAAACAGCTCCTAACATGAAGTTGCAGTAACAGCGTCTGTTTCTTCAATACAAAACGAACATTGATTTTTTCTACGGGGCGGACCGTCAATTTGTGTTCTCCCCCTTAATTCGTTATAATTCGTTCGTTATAATTCCATACAAAAGCTTTATCATCAGGTGCGTAAGTAATTAAAAACATCTTTGGTAAAAAATTCAATTCTTCTCTGGTGAGCAAAAAGAGACGTTGGTTTTTTGAAATACCAGGAACAGAACTCTAGACAGAACATTTCCATCTACCATTCTTAATCAACCCCTCGCAAAGAAGAGGCGATAGTAAGTCCCCGGGGCACCTGTAGTAAGCTTCGGCTGAATGGTTCGCCTGGTTGTCCAATTGCATGAATCTTACAGGCCCATATCTGGAGCCCAATGACAACAGTCTATCCGTTTGGGCTGACTCGTTCCTACTTTCAACTTCACATAGTTAGGGTCATTTGAGGCCACACTCGAAGTCTGATTGGTAAGCAGCTATTGACTCCTCGACTGACATCGCGAGACTAAATAAAGAAATACGTGCGCTTGTTTATATACCGGTCGAAATGAAGTTAAAGAATCAAAGCTATTTAAATCCCATCCTTCTCTTGGTTTCACATGACTAACCATAATTTCTAAATGGTCTAGCATTTGGAATTTTTCAGTAGGTTCTACTGAAGATATAATTAAAGATAAAATATCATCAAAACACACTCTTGCAGGCCCTTTAAATTTTAAAGTGTGTGTAAAAAAAGAGGAGTGGTCTAAATTTCTAGATGTTAATGCGATTTTGTCATGTGGTTCCACTTTTTCAAAAATAACTTCCACTAGTTCTAGAAGTAATTCTTCAATATAATGAATATGATCCATCTCTAATTGAGGGGGAATGATAGTTATACGATACTGAAGAGTGACAATTTTAGCTCTTTATACAATACAATACAAAACGAACATTGATTTTTTCTAGGGGGCGGACCGTCAATTTGTGTTCTCCCCCCGTTATAATGTTTAGTACAACGTTGAAAGCCTCTCATGAGAGGATCTTCACGTAGAGACTCGGGTAGTTTATCCCATACAAAAGCTATATCATCAGGTGCGTAAGTAATTAAAAATATCTTTGGTAAAAATTTCAATTCTTCTCTGGTGAGCAAAAAGAGACGTTGGTTTTTTGAAATAAAAGCAGCTATTGACTCCTCGACTGACATCGCGAGACTAAATAAAGAAATACGTGCGCTTGTTTATATACCGGTCAAAATGAAGTTAAAGAATCAAAGCTATTTAAATCCCGTCCTTCTCTTGGTTTCACATGACTAACCATAATTTCTAAATGGTCTAGCATTTGGAATTTTTCAGTGGGTTCTACTAATGATATAATTAATGGTAAAATATCATCAAGACACACTCTTGCAGACCCTTTAAATTTTAAAGTGTGTGTAAAAAAAGAGGAGTGGTCTAAATTTCTAGATGTTAATGCGATTTTGTCATGTGGTTCCACTTTTTCAAAAATAACTTCCACTAGTTCTAGAAGTAATCATACCACCCACGACAACTACATTCATCACATATTCCATAGCCGTGTATAATTGTAGCATTGTTCTCACGTAACCTCTCCCGCATTTTATTCTCTTCAATTATAACCAGTATCCTGAACAACTCGTACCAACTCTCGGCGAGGGCGCCGAAAACCAGAAATACAGAGTTGGGATCCCTATTAACAATAATTCCCGATTAGCATGACTTTAATCATAAAACTTAATAACAGACATATCATAGGTTAAAACATAATGTGACTACTTACATGGCTGCTGAGAACTTGAAGTGAATGGTACCTTGGCTATACAACCCACGGTATACAACCCACGGTTGGTCACGCCTTTTGACTATTTTATTTCGGGTTAACGCACTTGTTCATGCAGTCCTTCACTCTTTCGATTGCAAGGAACTCTCGTTGTCGGAACCTAGTGGTAAGTATCTCAATGGGTTCACCCGCCCTGAGACTATTTATTGTTAGTGTCCAAGCATCTGGAACATTGTTGAAGTTATTGAAGTTGTATACGGACCAGTTTCTTATACCTCTACCCGTATGGTGAATAATACGGTAAAAGAACGAGCTACCTATGTAGCCTGGTGGACCCAACTTCTTCCGACACGCTCGCGGCTGAAGTGCATTTCGTATTTCGACCACTGGGTCGAATCGCTAGGCGGTCACAAATGCCAATTGCCCTACACTTCCTGTAGGCAATATTGGTAATACGCCATTCTTCATATGCTCTATTATCCTATATTCGGTATCAATGGCGTTCATAAAATGAAATATCCAATATAGCGTGATTATTTCCGTAAAGTGTAACATAACATATATATATCACTACCGTTTTTCTAAGCATTCTGCAAAAACATAACCATACCAGGAAGTACCTGAAGGAATAAAGTATACATAAACATTGTAGGAAAATATATCTATGACCAGCTATGATAATGGTAAACGGAACTATAAAAACACCTCCTAACATGAAGTTGCAGTTACAGCGTCTGCTTCTGTAATACAAAACGAACATTGATTTTTTCTAGGGGGCGGACCATCAATTTGTGTTCTACCCTCGTTATTATGTTTAGTACAACGTTGAAAGCCACTCATGAGAGGATCTTCACGTAGAGACTCGGGTAGTTTATTCCATACAAAAGCTATATCATGAGGAGCGTAAGTAATTAAAAATTTCTTTGGTAAAAAAATTCAATTCTTCTCTGGTGAGCAAAGAGAGACATTGTTTTTTTAAAATAAAAGCAGCTATTGACTCCTCGACTGACATCGGGAGACTAAATAAATAAATACGTGCGCTTGTTGACATACCTGTCGAAATGAAGTTAAAGTATCAAAGCTATTTAAATCCCGTCCTTCTCTTGGTTTCACATGACTAACCATAATTTCTAAATGGTCTAGCATTTGGAATTTTTCAGTTGGTTCTACTAAAGATATAATTAAAGGTAAAAAATCATCAAGACACACTCTTGCAGACACAGAGTTGGGCCATCTCTAATTGAGGGGGAATGATGGTTATACGATACTGAAGAGTAACAATTTTAGCTCTTTAAAATTCACGCGTTTTGAAGTCTCCGACGCTGTACCGAGAAGTTTTGTATTCCATTCTGCGAAAGAAAAAATCATGTTTAAACAAAACCGTAGGGCCAAGAATCGTTGCTCTCCACTCTCCTTTTATTAAATGCTATCAAATATCGTTTTGTTTCGGGCTCAGAAACAATTAAACCCATTTGTTTGCGTTTAATTTTTTTAGGGTTTGTGACTAGAATGGGCGCTGTGTCTGAAACCTTACCCCGACCCCCTAATAAGACCCAGACCACACTATGGACAGGAGCCAATGGGAGGCAGACCATACTATGGACCTGACCCTATAAGACAACCACAGTCTCAATTAGATCCACCTCGTACTACGAGTCGTAACCTATGAAAAAAATGTCACTATTTTAATCTTTTGACACAATAAAATATTATTTTTAAAAACACTTGTTTTTTATCTCTCCAAAAAGTTTATCCCAAAGAGGATTCGAACCCAGAACCTCAGTCTTATAACGCCTACACTCTACCCTTGAGGTACAGGGACTAATTTAGTAAATGAGTAAAACATTATTGATTAAATTTTTATTTTAACATTGAAAATGTTATTTCATTGTCGATGTTAGGTGGGGTGGTATCATACCACCCACGACAACTACATTCATCACATATTCCATAGTCGTGTATAATTGTTGCATTGTTCTCACGTAACCTCTCCCGCATTTTACTGTCTTCAATTATAACCGGTATCCTGAACAACTCGTACCAACTCTCGGCGAGGGCGCCGAAAACCATAAATACAGAGTTGGGATCCCTATTGGTGGTATCATACCACCCACGACAACTACATTCATTATCACATATTCCATAGTCGTGTATAATAGTTGCATTGTTCTCACGTAACCTCTACCGCATTTTACTCTCTTCAATTATAACCGGTATCCTGAACAACTCGTACCAAATCTCGGCGAGGGCGCCGAAAACCATTAATACAGAGTTGGGATCCCTATTGGTGGTATCATACCACCCACGACAACTACATTCGTCATCACATATTCCATAGTCGTGTATAATTGTTGCATTGTTCTCACGTAACCTCTCCCGCATTTTACTCTCTTCAATTATAACCGGTATCCTGAACAACTCGTACCAAATCTCGGCGAGGGCGCCGAAAACCATAAATACAGAGTTGGGATCACTATTGGTGGTATCATACCACCCACGACAACTACATTCGTCATCACATATTCCATAGTCGTGTATAATTGTTGCATTGTTCTCACGTAACCTCTCCCGCATTTTACTCTCTTCAATTATAACCGGTATCCTGAACAACTCGTACCAACTCTCGGCGAGGGCGCCGAAAACCATAAATTCAGAGTTGGGATCCCTATTGGTGGTATCATACCTACCACCCACGACAACTACATTCATCATCACATATTCCATAGTCGTGTATAATTGTTGCATTGTTCTCACGTAACCTCTCCCGCATTTAACTCTCTTCAATTATAACCGGTATCCTGAACAACTCGTACCAACTCTCGGCGAGGGCGCCGAAAACTATAATACGGAGTTGGGATCCCTATTGGTGGTATCATACCACCCACGACAACTACATTCGTCATCACTCATCACATATTCCATAGTTGTGTATAATTGTTGCATTGTTCTCACGTAACCTCTCCCGCATTTTACTCTCTTCAAATATAACCGGTATCCTGAACAACTCGTACCAACTCTCGGCGAGGGCGCCGAAAACCATAAATTCAGAGTTGGGATCCCTATTGGTGGTATCATACCACCCACGACAACTACAATCATCATCACATATTCCATAGTCGTGTATAATTGTTGCATTGTTCTCACGTAACCTCTCCTGCATTTTACTCTCTTCAATTATAACCGGTATCCTGAACAACTCGTACCAACTCTCGGCGAGTGCGCCGAAAACCATAAATACAGAGTTGGGATCCCTATTGGTGGTATCATACCACCCACGACAACTACAATCATCATCACATATTCCATAGTCGTGTATAATTGTTGCATTGTTCTCACGTAACCTCTCCCGCATTTTACTCTCTTCAATTATAACTGGTATCCTGAACAACTCGTACCAACTCTCGGCGAGGGCGCCAAAAACCATAAATACTGAGTTGGGATCCCTATTGGTGGTATCATACCACCCACGACAACTACATTCGTCGTCACATATTCCATAGTCGTGTATAATTGTTGCATTGTTCTCACGTAACCTCTCCCGCATTTTACTCTCTTCAATTATAACTGGTATCCTGAACAACTCGTACCAAATCTCGGCGAGGACGCCGAAAACCATAAATACAGAGTTAGGATCCCTATTGGTGGTATCATACCACCCACGACAACTACATTCGTCGTCACATATTCCATAGTCGTGTATAATTGTTGCATTGTTCTCACGTGACCTCTCCCGCATTTTACTCTCTTCAATAATAACCGGTATCCTGAACAACTCGTACCAACTCTCGGCGAGGGCGCCGAAAACCATAAATACAGAGTTGGGATCCCTATTGATGGTATCATACCACCCACGACAACTACAATCATCATCACATATTCCATAGTCGTGTATAATTGTTGCATTGTTCTCTCACGTAACCTCTCCCGCATTTTACTCTCTTCAATTATAACTGGTATCCTGAACAACTCGTACCAAATCTCGGCGAGGGCGCCGAAAACCATAAATGCAGAGTTGGGATCCCTATTGGTGGTATCATACCACCCACGACAACTACATTCGTCATCACATATTCCATAGTCGTGTATAATTGTTGCATTGTTCTCACGTAACCTCTCCCGCATTTTACTCTCTTCAATTATAACCGGTATCCTGAACAACTCGTACCAACTCTCGGCGAGGGCGCCGAAAACCATAAATACTGAGTTTGGATCCCTATTGGTGGTATCATACCACCCACGACAACTACATTCATCATCACATATTCCATAGCCGTGTATAATTGTTGCATTGTTCATGTAACCTCTCCCGCATTTTACTCTCTTCAATTATAAATGGTAACCTGAACAACTCATACCAACTCTCGGCGAGTGCGCCGAAAACCATAAATACAGAGTTGGGATCCCTATTGGTGGTATCATACCACCCACGACAACTACAATCATCATCACATATTCCATAGTCGTGTATAATTGTTGCATTGTTCTCACGACGTAACCTCTCCCGCATTTTACTCTCTTCAATTATAACCAATATCCAGAACAACTCATACCAACTCTCGGCGAAGGCGCCGAAAACCATAAACACAGAGTTGGGATCCCTATTGGTGGTATCATACCACCCACGGCAACTACATTCATCATCACATATTCCATAGTCGTGTATAATTGTTGCATTGTTCTCACGTAACCTCTCCCGCATTTTACTCTCTTCAATTATAACCGGTATCCTGAACAACTCATACCAACTCTCGGCGAGGGCGCCGAAAACCATAAATACAGAGTTGGGATCCCTATTGGTGGTATCATACCACCCACGACAACTACATTCGTCATCACATATTCCATAGTCGTGTATAATTGTTGCATTGTTCACGTAACCTCTCCCGCATTTTACTCTCTTCAATTATAACTGGTATCCTGAACAACTCGTACCAACTCTCGGCGAGGGCGCCGAAAACCATAAATACAGAGTTGGGATCCCTATTGGTGGTATCATACCACCCACGACAACTACATTCGTCATCACATATTCCATAGTCGTGTATAATTGTTGCATTGTTCTCACGTAACCTCTCCCGCATTTTACTCTCTTCAATTATAACCGGTATCCTGAACAACTCGTACCAACTCTCGGCGAGGGCGCCGAAAACCATAAATACAGAGTTGGGATCCCTATTGGTGGTATCATACCACCCACGACAACTACATTCGTCACCACATATTCCATAGTCGTGTATAATTGTTGCATTGTTCTCACATAACCTCTCCCGCATTTTACTCTCTTCGAATATAACCGCTATCCTGAACAACTCGTACCAACTCTCGGCGAGGGCGCCGAAAACCAGAAATACTGAGTTTGGATCCCTATTGGTGGTATCATACCACCCGCGGCAACTACAATCATCATCGCACACCCCATAATCATGAATAATTGTAGCATTATTTTTGCGTATTCTTTCCCGCATCTTACTCTCTTCTATTATGACAGGAACTCGGTACAATTCATACCAACTCTCGGCGAGCGCCTCGAAAACCGTAAATACTGAGTTTGGATCCCTATTAACAATAATTCCCGATTAGCATGACTATAATCATAAAACTAAATAACATACATATCATAGGTTAATACCTAATGTGACTACTTACATGGCTGCTGAGAACTTCAAGTGAATGGTTCCTTGGCTATACAACCCACGGTGTATATATATATATATATATATATATAACCTGGATGAATGAAGTATACAGCAACATTGTAGGAAAAAAAATAAATCTACGACCAGCTATGATAATGGTAAAAGGAACTATAAAAACAGCTCTTAACATGAAGTTGCAGTAACAGCGTCTGCTTCTTTAATACAAAACGAACATTGATTTTTTCTAGGGGGCGGACCGTCAATTTGTGTTCTCCCCTTGTTATTATGTTTAGTACAACGTTGAAAGCCACTCATGAGAGGATCTTCACGTAGAGACTCGGGTAGTTTATCCCATACAAAAGCTATATCATCAGGTGCGTAAGTAATTAAAAATATCTTTGGTAAAAATTTCAATTCTTCTCTGGTGAGCAAAAAGAGACGTTGGTTTTTTTAAATAAAAGCAGCTATTGACTCCTCGACTGACATCGCGAGACTAAATAAAGAAATACGTGCGCTTGTTTATATACCAGTCGAAATGAAGTTAAAGAATCAAAGCTATTTAAATCCTGTCCTTCTCTTGGTTTTACATGACTAACCATAATTTCTAAATGGTCTAGCATTTGGAATTTTTCAGTGGGTTCTTCTAAAGATATAATTAATGGTAAAATATTGTAGTGCCGGAGCGCGTGGTCTAGATTTTACTAGACTGTACTTTACACAATTGTAGAGACTATTTGATCCGTGATAATTCAGGAATGGGAGGATTTCTAGGTGTTCCCTATTTATTAAGCATGTGACACTTTGTACTGACTATAAAACTTTAATAAAAATTCACATTTACTTACAAAGTACAAACAAGCCTAATTGCATGGTTGAAACTGAAAACACCTCCTATCTCTCTTGAAGATCGATTAGAAGAGAGCCAATATGGCTGATCAGAGTGGTGGGAAGAGAGGGGAAAAACCCCCTTTTCTCCCCACCCAGAGGCTGGATCCCATAATGTTTAATCAATGGAGGTACAGTTGTTCATAAAACCATCTTGAATGCAACACAAAATCTTCCATCTGTTGCATCCAGGTAGCAATACTCGTGACGTCGACAGTACTGCCGAGTCAGCTACAGCTAATCAGTTACAAGTCACGTACTAAGAGATACTGACCCGCCATGTGCTCTGTGATCTGTGACGTAACAATGATTGTGTGGGAACCCAGCCCAATAGGCTTTCCAATCACTGGTATGATAAATCAATATTGGTTGTAACCAATATTTATTTATCCATCCAATGATTGCTAATCATGAATTGGACAGACCCAATCCATGCCAGTTGTTTGTCTATCTATCTATTGTCCTATTGTCCTATGCTTAACTATAGCTGGCACTGTTGATAAGTTATGCCTAAATACTATTGATTGATAATCAATAATCGATGGGTAGTGATCAAATTTCATCACTATATTACAGCCTTCCGCAATTTAAAAGAAGCATATATTTGAAATATTTATTCTTTTCTAAATTTGGAATAATTTTGGGGATAACTTGTCAACAGTGTAGGTTCTCAGTTTTTGGAACTGACTGTAATAGCTCTAGGGCTTGGCTCAATATATCTGATTTTCCTTGGATTTCGCTAATTTATTTTGGCTAGGTGCAACATAAACTTTTAAGTTTTCAAACTTTTCTTCCAACATGTTTAAATGTGGAACTGTATTACGCGCGTGAAGTTACTTTCCTTGGTTGTCCGGTGACAAACGAAACTATAACCTGATCGCGTGGGAACTTGGATTTGATTTTTGCCGCCGGGATACACTACCTGTAGTTGTTGTTGTTGTCAAGTGGTTGCTGTTAAGAATACAACTCAATTACCTAAATTAGGTTATTAAATATGCTGGTCTTGTCTTCTGTATTGCTGGAACGTTTCGGGGGGGGGGGGGGGGTAATGGTTCGGGCGCTGGCGTCATCAGAGTACGCCGGGCTCCCATGTTCCCGTCCGTCCTGAAGATCAGCCGTATGACCGACTGCTGATGTCAGCTGTGACTAGCACAGCGGCTAGCCGGAGGTTGATCACACCTCTTGCCTCCCGTACGTCACTTACGTTACCTAACATACAGATACAAATAATTAGTTCCAAGATTTCAAACTTAGCAAACCTTCTTTTTTCCTGCATTTAAAAAATGATTGTTATCAATTTATCATCAGACAACTTGAACTTTCAAAGTGACCCAAAGTTACATCTATTTTACGGGATAATCGAGCTCACCAGGACCAGGTAGATGCTCCTGCCATGGAGCGTCTACCTGGTCCTGGTGAGCTAGTCGCTAGCAGATTTACTAGCGACGAGATCTATTATCGCGCTCTGGTGATGTCTTGTGAAAGAGAACGCATTAAAGTGAGCTGCGTTGACTTTGGAAATGTTGAGTATGTGACGATGGATAGGCTTAAACCATTGACTGATGAACTTAAACAGATTCCATGCACAGCAGTCCATGTTTCCTTAACAAACGTTCGGCAGTGTCCTTTAACTTTGCGTGCTATTAACTTCTTTGACTTGATGATTATTTACGACTCGGATGTATTTGTCAACTTTACTGACACATACACAAAGGGTGTTACCCTAACCTCAGATAGTAATGAAAATATTAACTAGTTAATTGATGATTGTTTAGTGCCTCATTGGAAGAAGGTGTAATGTGGTGTATAAAAATAAAATGAAAAATAAACAACAACGAAGGAGGAAGTAGCCCCTGTAATAACAGGGAAGGGGGCTAGTTCCTCGACGGCAACCCAAAGCTGAAAAAAAAAAAATACCCTAGAAGGAAAAAAAGTAGGTAAATAATCTTTTGATCAGGGATATTGGAAGGGAAAAACACCAATGAACATTCAAGTCAATGGATAATATATAGAAACGGGTACGCCAGGACCGTAGTGAAACAGACCAAACCGTGCACAGCCATTAATGTTGCCTAATTGCATGGTTGAAACTGAAAACACCTCCTATCTCTCTTGAAGATCGATTAGAAGAGAGCCAATATGGCTGATCAGAGTGGTGGGAAGAGAGGGGAAAAACCCCCTTTTCTCCCCACCCAGAGGCTGGATCCCATAATGTTAAATCAATGGAGGTACAGTTGTTCATAAAACAATCTTGAATGCAACACAAAATCTTCCATCTGTTGCATCCAGGTAGCAATACTCGTGACGTCGACAGTACTGCCGAGTCAGCTACAGCTAATCAGTTACAAGTCACGTACTAAGAGATACTGACCCGCCATGTGCTCTGTGATCTGTGACGTAACAATGATTGTGTGGGAACCCAGCCCAATAGGCTTTCCAATCACTGGTATGATAAATCAATATTGGTTGTAACCAATATTTATTTATCCATCCAATGATTGCTAATCATGAATTGGACAGACCCAATCCATGCCAGTTGTTTGTCTATCTATCTATTGTCCTATTGTCCTATGCTTAACTATAGCTGGCACTGTTGATAAGTTATGCCTAAATACTATTGATTGATAATCAATAATCGATGAGTAGTGATCAAATTTCATCACTATATTACAATATCATCAAGACACACTCTTGCAGACCCTTTAAATTTTAAAGTGTGTGTAAAAAAAGAGGAGTGATCTAAATTTCTAGATTTTAATGCGATTTTGTCATGTGGTTCCACTTTCTCAAAAATAACTTCCATTAGTTCTAGAAGTAATTCTTCAATATAATTAATATGATCCATCTCTAATTGAGGGGGAATGATGGTTATACGATACTGAAGAGTAACAATTTTAGCTCTTTTAAATTCACGCGTTTTGAAGTCTCCGACGCTGTACCGAGAAGTTTTGTATTTCATTCTGCAAAAGAAAAAATCATGTTTAAACAAAACCGTAGGGCCAAGAATTGTTGCTCTCCACCTTCCTTCTTTTATTAAATGCTATTGAATATCTTTTTGTTTCGGGCTCAGAAACAATTAAACCCATTTGTTTGCGTTAAATTTTTTTAGGGTTTGTGACTAGCATGGGCGCTGTGTCTGAGACCTTACCCCGACCCCCTAATAAGAACCAGACCATACTATGGACAGGAGCCAATGGGAGACAACCATACTATGGACCTGACCCCATAAGACAACCACAGTCTCAATTAGATACACCTCGTACTACGATTCGTAACCTATGAAAAAAAATGTCATTTTAATCTTTTGACACAAGATTGACTTTTGACAATTTTTTTTTTTTAATACTTGTTTTTTTTCTCTCCAAACAGTTTATCCCGAAGAGGATTCGAACCCAGAACCTCAGTCTTATAACGCCTACACTCTACCCTTGAGGTACAGGGACATGGGTTAAAACTAATCTAGTAAATGAGTAAAACAATATTGATTACATTTTTTATTTTAACATGGAAAATGTTATTTCATTGTCGATGTTAGGTGTGGTGGTATCATACCACCCACGACAACCACATTCGTCATCACATATTCCATAGCCGTGTATAATTGTTGCATTGTTCTCACGTAACCTCTCCCGCATTTTATTCTCTTCAATTATAACCGGTATCCTGAACAACTCGTACCAACTCTCGGCGAGGGCGCCGAAAACCAGAAATACAGAGTTGGGATCCCTATTAACAATAATTCCCGATTAGCATGACTAAAATCATAAAACTAAATAATAGACATATCATAGGTTAATACATAATGTGACTACTTACATGGCTGCTGAGAACTTGAAGTGAATGGTACCTTGGCTATATAACCCACGGTATATATACACCTCTACCATTTTTCTAAGCATTCTGCAAAAACATAACCATACCAGGAAGTACCTGGAGGAATGAACTATACAGCAGCATTGTAGGAAAATAAATCTTTCTAACCAGTTTTCAATAAAAATCAACTATATGGTGAAATGCAATATGATAATTATATGCGCAATACAAGAAACAATAAATAACATATACACTCTATGCAACAATCTTATACCCTGACCGATGACTGGCCTGGCCTGGCCTGGCCGCCGGCTAGACTGGCCTAGCTGCCGGCTAGCCTGGCCGCGGGGCGCGACCTTTAGAAAATTTTAGGGAAGTAAACTTGAGAAAAAAATAAATTTAAAAAAACTTAAAGAAACTTAATTTTTTTTTTAAATTTATCGGAGATTTTCAGGATTAGTGTAGTGTTTAGGAAAAGGGGGCGAGACCTGCTATAGTCGATGTAATAATACTGATGAATTCCACTCAACATAATTATATTGTAACGGTATGGCGGGGGGTGACACGGTAGTGTCCTCCCAAGCCATTAGCCGTTTACTAACGCCTCCATCAAGATAGAGTTTTTTTGGGTTCAATCTAGGCCCGGTAGTAAAACACTTGGTTGACATTGAAAGGTATCGTTATCTTTTTCTTTTAATTAGCGGTATCAAACCGCTGGTGTATCTTAAGGACCTATGTTTAATTTAATACATCTAAATAAGTCACTATGATGACGTCCTTTACGTCCTGGGAATATTCTCGGCGGATGGCCATAGTACATAACAATTGTTTGACAATACATGGTACAAAGGTTTATATTACAAGCAAGCACCTAGTGAAAGATTGATTGCGTTCCACTCACCAGTGACTGCCTTGGGTCTCCCTTAAGACCCAAGGGTCCAAGGCACGTAAGAGTACACACTGAGAGTCCGAGACGAAGAACGGAAGAGACGAGAAGAGAATTGGCGACTTGAGGAGCCAGCCCTACTTATACACCCGCTATGCTAGTGACAGGAAACGCGGTGACGCTAGGGGTTCGGCTACCATATTTGGTCATAGCCTTTGGAGTGATCTCATAAGATCGAGTATTGCACATGCGCTCGATCTCAGTAATTGACACTTTTAATGTGTCAAATTTATGGATCCTCCTGATCTACAGGTCGCCAACACTCGACACTTGGTTGGCGAAATCAAAGGGATTTCGCCAATTAGTAGGCGGCACATGAATTTATCAAAGACAATCCACGGCGCCGTCGTGTCGAGGTTAATAAAGTATATACTTTATTACATCTGTCACTTCGAATTTGATGTGAGCGGTTCGCGACAAAGACAAAGACCAGATGTCGGAAGAGTGCATTTATTCAAAGCTATGCTAAAATGTATAAAGAGTGAATTTACTGTATGCAACTCTGTATGCTAGCATTATGTGTGTTATTTTATTGTAGCGAATTGGCATGTGTAGCTACGCTCACTATGCCAGTTCGTTACACGACCCCTCCCCCAAGCGTTTGCATCCACCTGGAAGCGGTCAAATTAATTCAACTGGTCAATGGAACACATTCTATAATAGTTATAATAATATAAAAACATCAAAGTTTTTTTAAACTTATTGAAAGGAGATTATTTGTCCATACTGGACTGACAAGATGGTGTACGTACATCCAGACCATTAAAAGTAAGTAATAAACATAATTACATGAAAATACACAAATACACAAAAATTCTCAAACCCAAGAATGAAAATATTAATACACAAATACAATTACAAAAAGCTTCGACCTGGGGTCGATCTGCTAGAACTTTAAAAATACAAAATTATTCACTAGAAGTTACAAAATCTTTAACTAGAAAAATAACAAAATTAAAATAAATCAAGTATTCATACCAATGAAAACAAATAAACAATGAACAATGAACCCATCATCTGAAAATTAAAATTAACCAATATAATATAACAAACCATCATCTTAATAAAAGAAAACAATGATAATTTTAGTTTTATAAACCATTTTTCGAAGATCACACAAGAATACATATCCATTATACTGAAACACAAAAGTTCAATGAAAAATAATAATAATAAAGAATGTCCATTATAGTTCATCACTCGATCTTTGGCATACTATAGAGTCCGAAATTGTCTTAAACGTTGTCGAGACGAAGAACATACACACACTCTGGGCGGCTTTCACTCTTATCACTTATCTGTCTGGTTCCGGTTGGCTGTGCACTTTTCACAGGCACACGCACCTCGGTCCGGGATTTGACCTGACGTGGTCGCTTCTTCCCCGGACTCCTCTTCGGAATCCACCTGCTCCACCATTTGTGCTTGTCGGTCCGGAGAGTTCGGCAGGGTACACGGTGTCGGATCCGGAGATGAATTAGGAAAGTAAACAGGAGAGGAGAGGCTTGATGAGGGACTCTGAGGAGTGTCGTTTTTGAGCGTTTGCCTCTCCACGGACAGGTTCAATTTGGGAGTGGAAGTGATTGGTATGGATCGGGTAGGCCTCAGTCGTTTTCGTGACTTTGGCCCAGGATGACTTCTTTTCTTTCCGTGGGGGTCCTGGTTATTACGACCCTGGGACACGAACCCAGGCGGCTGTCGTGGTGGCGAAGAAGGTCTCGAACTGACTGTTTTCACCGGGGAGACGTTGTTCCGGTCCGGAGGAGAACAGGGAACTCCCCGTCCGTACAATTCGAACGCCCGCGACCAATCGGCCACCGGATTGTTTCGGTCTGACGTGCCTATCGGAAGTGGAATCTCGAGTTCCACCAGCATCTCGAGTAGGGACTGTCCAGTGGAGCCTATTCTCTCCCCCGGTGGTTGGTGGTTCCAGTCCTGACCCTTGCCTGGGCAGGAAGGGATCCGACGAAATTCGGAGGCCATACCATTGTTCCTCCGGCATAGGTGCTCGCGGACCTCACTCTAGCGGTGCCACCCAGACCACTCGGCACAATGGGCTGCGGCGTCTCCCGTTGCAGGACTATCGTTATGAGGTCTCCCTCAGTCGCCACCGAACGACAGTGATATCCTTCCATAACTAACAAAGTTAACAATAATAAGATTAATGGCAGTTCTTTTTTATTTCATACATTTTTTGTCTACATCAATTAAATTTTTGGTGTATCATTATCCATGATAATTGTACAATCATCGTACTTGAATACAATTTAATACTCATTAAGTGTTTTTATTTCTTATAAAGATTGCTCCTGTACTTAATATGGAATAAGCACTTAAAGTGCCCATCTGATAAAAACATTAAGTGTGGTACAGATCTTCTCCGACAGTAAATAAATACGTCTTAACATAATTATGTTGAAAATCTAATTTTTCTCAAAAATGCCAATTTTTGTACTTGACTGGTAATTTAGTCTCACATCTTGTAATTGCGCATTATTATTATTCATAAATTGCAAATCTTTTATCAGTAAGTGTTTTTTCCATACATATTTGTTCAAAGTAATTTACATGGATGCTTCTAAATACATTATTTGAAATTAATGAGGGTTCAAAATTAACAATTATTGGTATGAATAATTTTATAATTACTGTATTCCCTAAACAAACACATTTAACTAATTATAATGAATAATATTTTAATGCTGAGGTAAAGTTTATTGCCAAGAAATAACCATTTTATTTAATTGTTCCACTGCTGCGATTGACTTCCTTTTTTATTATTGTTTCTGTGACAGGTCTGAGATTCTGTGATCCAATTGAATCCTAACTCAGCCTCATAATATGGTTTCGTTTGTCAGGCCACTTACCTGTTAGATCATTACCCCTGGTTCAAACACTCGAGCGGGTAAATTAATCTTAACTAATCTTAATTAACCTAGGAATTGCATTGTCGTATGCAACTGTATCAGGTACACTTCTTAAGGTTACATTTGAAATTATTTGTCTATACATTGATAAGGTGAGAAGAAATCCACAAAGCACACAAGCTTACAATTATTGACCAATATTTTATCATCATTTTGTAAGTTCGGAGCTTCGCTTATACACAAATATACGATTACTTACACTTGGTTTCAATTTACAAGTACATAATAATAAATTTAATTACACTCACCCGAGATTGTGCTTGAATATAAAGCTGTGTCGACGTTTTACCTTTGATACTGACTTGTTCAGAGCTGAAGGAAGCAGTGTCTGACTGGGGACTTGAGCTCCCTTTTTATACTAAATTCTGGTTACATCCGTGACACTGGGTGACACTGGGTGGTGTTAACCAAATCGGGTACGGGGACGGTTACGTGATGGCTGTCCCTCTCCTGGGTAAGGTTAACAGGTGCGGTTCCATTAAGTGAAACCTTGTGAGGGGGATCTAGTTCTTGACAGAATAATTCAATTGTCGCACAATTAAATTAGGTGTCGAACTTTCGTTAGGCGTTCCTAAATTGCTATTTATAATATTTGGCGTTGTGGGCGTATTTGTTGCTACACTGCTAGGCTTCTCTGAACTGCTAGCTCGAGTAGGGTTAGGCGCTATTAATGGGTCAATTACCTCGTCATCAATTGTTTCTGAACTATTTTTTATATTTCGTGTTTTTGCCTGACACCCCGACGGACCTGGTTCATTAATATTATCGTAATTAATATTATGTTCACTTGTATCTGAATTATTTGAGTTTTCTACCAAATCTGGTTCGCTCTCATTATCTAAATTTCTGTCGTCATTAAAATCTTCTATTGGTATTCTATAATTCACGCGAGTATTGTCGCAAAAAGAATTATTTGGCACATGTGATATGAATTCACGGTTATCTGAATCACTTGTTGTATCGTTTCTATTTTCTGAACCATTAGGTGAATCACCGTAGATCAGATTGATAGTATCATTCCCTTCAGGGTCTTCATAAAGAACATTTCGACCATGACCCTCACCTGAATAGACATCTATTTTATAATCAGGGTAGAGTCTGAATCTTTCATCGTCTGCTCCGTGTATTGGTACATGGACGCTTCCGCAAGGCTCTAGTGCTCTGTCATACTGTATCCGTCCGTGTACCTCTAAGTATATGTTTGTCGAGAGAGTCTTGAGTAAGGCTTGTGATTGCTAAAACTAGCGCATGCGGGAGACAAAGGTTATCCGTGTTTTTTAACGTTATCCTCTTCCCCCTACCGCCCGGCGTGGGGACGTGGGTGCATGTGAAGGTAAGTATGTCAGTGTTCGAAAAAGTGACGTAAGACTGTGCGCTGAGTACACCTTCTTGCATAAAACGTCCGCATTCAATTGGTCTTTACGACGATATGAAAGATATATTGGCTTGTTGGGATGTTGAGAGTTGTTAACGACGAGTTGTGTCCTACCTTATCAGAGTAGTTCATACTGTGTCCAGTTGTTGCTAAGAGCTCTTGAAGTCCGTTGTGGAGCCTTGAGGCGAGTCATTAAAACGGAACCTGATGCTTTTCTTCGTAGATCCGAACTTCTTACTTGTGTCCATTTCTTTGCGTAGAATGTTGAGACGTCCTCTGTCGGCGTCTCCCTGGCCACGTTGCGGTAATAATGTTGATTGTGTTGGTGTTGTTATTGTTGTTATTCCGTTGGAGGTGTTATACCACCATTGTTTTCAGTGCTTTACATGTATGTGCCTCATGACTATTTGTACTGAGCCATCACATGGATAGCACTCACGCTTGTAGACATTGACATTGCATGTAGACATAAACATTGATTTGGTGAAGTTAAGTTTAGCTCCCGTTATTCGACAGCGTTTAATGATGGTTTCTACATGTAGTAAATGAGTAAAAAAAATGAAGAATGGCTTGCTTTCTTAACTTTAAAAACTTAAAAACTTTATTTCTTACTTTCTTTGCTGTTTGACTGACGAGCATATCGAACATTCACACGCAGGGTTGTACGGGGGTGCAGAGATATAGGTGTTGGCGAACTCTTCTCTGAGTGGCTGTTGTACCTCCACAACGGCCTCTGAGGAGAGGCCTCCATTCGACAATAGGTCAGGTGATGAAGATAGCATTTGCGGTTCCGGCGTTGTTATCATGTTCAGCAGGAAGGGCATTATATCTGCTGCCAAGTTCGATTCAACGTCATCGAAAGTGGGTGATTAGTCCAGCCTCAGGAATGGGATCGTTTCCGCTTCTGAGTTGGACTCTGATGGTTTCCTCTCGCTTTTTATTACGGCAGTAGACATGTTTGGTGATGGTAGTTGTGGCTGCGGTGTCTGCGGTTGTCGCACTGGCAGGTTCCGTAGACGGGGGTCTTTCGGTGCATCCCGGAATGGCCCCGGTTGCAGGTTTTCTACTCGCAGGTCTCTCGTCGCCCCCGTCCGATCTGCATAGGTGATACGCGGCGGCGTCATCCATGCGTCTGAGTCTACCATATGCTTTGTCTGCGGTGGCAGTCTTTGAAGTCTGGGGTCCCTCAGGCTTGGTCTGGGAAGTTGTTGAGATTGTACGGATTGGCCTTGAAGAGGCTGGGATTATGGGGTTTGGGTTCTCAAATACAGATGGGGGTACCTTACCCAATTTGGATTTATGTAGGGCGGCGGTGATGGAAGTAGAGGGCTCGAGAACATTGTTTGAGTTTCCGTCCTGACCGTACTGGTTCTTGAGGAAAACGGAACATAGTCGTTCGGGATCGGTATTAGTGGTGGTGGAGGTCTGGATGGGATGTAATCTCAGGAAGGAAAGGCGGACGTACTTGGTCCAGGCCTCATAGTGGGTGGAAACCCCTGACTCCATGTGGTGTTGACAGCTGGGCTTGTTGTCGGTTGCCATTGGGGAGGGTCCGGCACGAAGACGATTGGCCTTGGCACTGTTCCCCCCTGGGGAGGGTCCGGCAGAAAGGCGTGTTAGCCACGTGCGGTAGTGTACTGGACCGGCCAACCCCAGATGGAGATAGTCACTCCGTTCCTTTGCTGTTCCGTCAAGGTGATGGTCAACTGAGAGATTTCGCAAAAACATGTATGTCATCTGATAGACGACAATTACAATTTCATCTTTTACATATTCGGCACAAATCATAAAAAGGATCATCACATGATCGAATTTTTTTACGGGCTTCACATTGACAGATTATGTAAGAACATATTTTACAACACCACTCCTGGTTTATCTCATTATATTGCATTGTTGTTGATTCTCCTCTTCTTTTCCCTAAAAATAAAAAGGAGACTATAACTTAAAAAAATAAACAAAATACAAAGTTATAATAATTATAATTCCTTTATTCCCAACTCTCCATAAATTGGATAAGTTTTATATTTTCGTCTTCGTAATTTGGCACAAAACTGTTGTATTTTTCTATTCTTTTAAAAAGCTCTGAATCAAAATATTTTTTTAATGAGTCCGCATCTTCTTTTTCTTCTTCTTCTTCTTCTCCCCCATCGTCTGTGAGGTCTATTTCTTCCGCCCCTTCAGAGGACAACTCTGCAATGGTCTCCTCCTTCGGAAATTGTTCGTAACACAAACATATCTTTTTTATACACCGGGCGCAGTATTGAGAGTCGGTGTCTTCCAATAGACCATCAGGGTACCCTAGTTTTACACCCCCCTTTTTTTTACCTTAAAAATAAAAAATAAAAAATAGATTATTGTAAATAGATCAATTTATATGTCAAAACAGTCTACTTATAATAATCTATTCGAAGAATTTTTAAATGGAAAAAAAAGGTTTGTCTCGACTGGGGATCGAACCCAGAACCACAGACTTAAGAAGTCTGTGCTCTACCTAATTGAGCTATCGAGACACAGAACAATACTACATTAAATTACTATATGTATCAAAGAAATCTACTCCTACACCTTAGATTTAGAAAAAATGAATTTACAGGGTTAACCTAAAATAGTTTGTTCTATCCCCAGAACTCCCGTGACCAACGTAAACTAACGACGGTCTTGTAATTAGTTTATTTAAAACATCTAAATTACCATCAGACATTTTCTGAGCAAACCGTTTAGGTAGGAAAATTTTGAATTTATTATTATTATTATCTCCATAAAAACAGGTAAATAATAAAGCAGGCCCATAGAGAGTGTTAACTCTCTTAACACCATCAATAGGGTATTTTTTCCCTAGGGTAAGGTCTTTGGCTTTGAGGAGGGAGTCTGGTAGATTACCCTCATTGAACTCGCCTACGGCAATGGCACCCGATGAGGCATCCATATTTCTGCAATAATATGAATTTACGGTGGGAAGTAGGAGGACTTTGTAAGGGGCTCTTAGTTGACGTCATGACTGTGGGAAAACTAATGGGTGCCGGCTGACGTCTGTCTGTAGGAGTCTGAATGTCTGCTTATAACTGGTCATTAGGATGGGTATTGAAGGTGATGCGTGGATGTCTAGGGCGGGTTGGATGGTTTTGACTAGTATGCGAGGAAGTAATAGGAGGGCTCACAGTAAGGGGGTTGGAGGTGTGGTATCCCGGGCTATCCTGTCTCTGTAGGGGGTGGTAGTCGCTGGTTGTGTGTCTGTGTATGGTGTCTGGTCCTATGTCTATCGGAGCTGTTACTAGGGCCTTTACTCCTAGTGGTGGTGTAGTGTCTGGTAGAACGACGGCTTGAAGATGGCTGTATGGACATATGTGGGGTTTGGTCAGGGGTAGCGGAGGGTTGCATATTTAAAAAAAGACCGTCTAGTAGAGGTAATGATAAAATAGACGGTTGACGTGAGGGTGTTGGAGGCTTGGATAAGGATGCTGGGGGTGCCGTTGCGGGAGACGCACGTACCCTGTTCTCCATCCTCTCGCTGGTATCTTCACAGGTCGGGAGCGATGCCATGACTGAATGTACTACACGACGTATTGCACTATCAAAACGCACATACAGGTTCGCCCCCAAGATTAGCTAGGAAGTAGCAGTAATCAGTTTGTGGTTTTTGTTACTAAGGCAACCACAGGAAGGCACCCAGACTCTAGCCCAACCTCTCAACTAAACTTAAATATTAATATTAAATGCTGTAGTAAAAAGTATAAATATCAAATGCTTAGGCTAAAAAACAACACATTAACAGCTATCTGTCCTAAAACAGCAACACCTGCTCTTATCGCGAGGAAACGGGCTCCTGGTAGTAATTCCACATGCCCAGTCATCCCACCGAAATTCAGAACCTTTTCATTCATACCAACATTCACGCACATCTGGTGAACACGCGGGTCGGATGTGCGATACCGAACCACATTATGCACAACCATATTAACGATGGTCATCCCGTCCATCGCGTTCCCTGGCGTCAAACAAGTACCGACATTTGATAACCTTCTACTCGATGCTGAGTTAATTGCGGCTTCAGAGTCGGCTTCCATTGATATTAAACCAATGAGTACTTGTGGAATAGGTGTGTAGTCAGGTCCAATTACGGGAACTCTACCTACACTCTGTAAAACTGAGTTGAGCACGATTCCCAAAACATTGCGAAGAATCGCATTGCATGGAGTTTGGAAGCGGGTGTCAAGCTCGCACCTACTAGTTGAGCAAAACCTGGTAAGATCGGGATTGGGCAAGGAAGACCCGGGGCCTGAAGTCCTGGTGTTCCATGTTGCGCGCAAAATAAATGCATAAACAACGTTGGGCTCGATCACCCTCTGGGATACACTAAATCTGAAGACCCCCCCGACATGCGGGCTCTCTCCAAATTCTAAATGCGCAGCTTTGTTAACAGCTATCTGTCCTAAAACAGCAGCACCTGCTCTTATCGCGAGGAAACGGGCTCCTGGTAGTAATTCCACATGCCCAGTCATCCCACCGAAATTCAGAACCTTTTCATTCATACCAACATTCACGCACATCTGGTGAACACGCGGGTCGGATGTGCGATACCGAAACCACATTATGCACAACCATATTAACGATGGTCATCCCTTCCATCGCGTTCCCTTGCGTCAAAAAAGTACCGACATTTGATAACCTTCTACTCGATGCTGAGTTAATTGGGGCTTCAGAGTCGGCTTCCATTGATATTAAACCAATGAGTACTTGTGGAATAGGTGTGTAGTCAGGTCCAATTACGGGAACTCTACCTACACTCTGTAAAACTGAGTTGAGCACGATTCCCAAAACATTGCGAAGAATCGCATTGCATGGAGTTTGGAAGCGGGTGTCAAGCTCGCACCTACTAGTTGAGCAAAACCTGGTAAGATCGGGATTGGGCAAGGAAGACCCGGGGCCTGAAGTCCTGGTGTTCCATGTTGCGCGCAAAATAAATGCATAAACCACGTTGGGCTCGATCACCCTCTGGGATACACTAAATCTGAAGACCCCCCGACATGCGGGCTCTCTCCAAATTCTAAATGCGCAGCTTCGTTAACAGCTATCTGTCCTAAAACAGCAGCACCTTCTCTTATCGCGAGGAAACGGGCTCCTGGTAGTAATTCCACATGCCCAGTCATCCCACCGAAATTCAGAACCTTTTCATTCACACCAACATTTACGCACATCTGGTGAACACGCGGGTCGGATGTGCGATACAGAACCACATTATGCACAACCATATTAATGATGGTCATCCCGTCCATCGCGTTCCCTGGCGTCAAACAAGTACCGACATTTGATAACCTTCTACTCGATGCTGAGTTAAGTGCGGCTTCAGAGTCGGCTTCCATTGATATTAAACCAATGATTACTTGTGGAATTGGTGTGTAGTCAGGTCCAATTACGGGAACTCTACCTACACTCTGTAAAACTGAGTTGAGCACGATTCCCAAAACATTGCGAAGAATCGCATTGCATGGAGTTTGGAAGCGGGTGTCAAGCTCGCACCTACTAGTTGAGCAAAACCTGGTAAGATCGGGATTGGGCAAGGAAGACCCGGGCCTGAAGTCCTGGTGGTTCCATGTTGCCCCGCAAAATAAATGCATAAACCACGTTGGGCCGATCAACCTCTGGGATACACTAAATCGTGAGACCCCCCCGACATGCGGGCTCTCTCCAAATTCTAAATGCGCAGCTTCGTTAACAGCTATCTGTCCTAAAACAGCGTACCTGCTCTTATCGCGAGGAAACGGGCTCCTGGTAGTAAATTTCCACATGCCCCGTCATCCCGCAAAATTCAGAACCTTTTCCCTTCATACCAACATTCACGCACATCTGGTGAACACGCGGGTCGGATGTGCATAAACCGAACCACATTATGCACAACCATATTAACGATGGTCATCCCTCCATCGCGTTCCCTGGCGTCAAACAAGTACCGAATTTGTTAACCTTCTATCGATGCTGAGTTAATTGCGGCTTCAGAGTCGGCTTCCATTGATATTAAACCAATGAGTACTTGTGGAATAGGTTGTGTAGTCAGGTCCAATTACGGGAACTCTACCTACACTCTGTAAAACTGAGTTGAGCACGATTCCCAAAACATTGCAAGAATCGCATTGCATGGAGTTTGGAAGGGGGTGTCAAGCTCGCACCTACTAGTTGAAGCAAAACCTGGTAAGATCGGGATGAGCAAGGAAGACCCGGGGCCTGAAGTCCTGGTGTTCCATGTTGAGCGCAAAATAAATGCATAAACCACGTTGGGCTCGATCACCCTCTGGGATACACTAAATCTGAAGACCCCCCCGACAGGCGGGCGCTCTCCAATTCTAAATGCGCGCTTCGTTAACAGCTATCTGTCCTAAAACAGCAGCACTTGCTCTTATCCGAGGAAAACGGGCTCCTGGTAGTAATTCCACATGCCCAGTTATCCCACCGAAATTCAGAACCTTTTCATTCATACCAACATTCACGCACATCTGGTGAACACGCGGGTCGGATGTGCGATACCGAACCATATTATGCACAACCATATTAACGATGGTCATCCCGTCCATCGCGTTCCCTGGCGTCAAACAAGTACCGACATTTGATAACCTTCTACTTGATGCTGAGTTAATTGCGGCTTCAGAGACGGCTTCCATTGATATTAAACCAATGAGTACTTGTGGAGTAGGTGTGTAGTCAGGTCCAATTACGGGAACTCTACCTACACTCTGTAAAACTGAGTTGAGCACGATTCCCAAAACATTGCGAAGAATCGCATTGCATGGAGTTAGGAAGCGGGTGTCAAGCTCGCACCTACTAGTTGAGCAAAACCTGGTAAGATCGGGATTGGGCAAGGAAGACCCGGGGCCTGAAGTCCTGGTGTTCCATGTTGCGCGCAAAATAAATGCATAAACCACGTTGGGCTCGATCACCCTCTGGGATTCACTAAATCTGAAGACCCCCCCCACATGCTGGCTCTCTCCAAATTCTAAATGCGCAGCTTCGTTAACAGCTATCTGTCCTAAAACAGCAGCACCTGCTCTTATCGCGAGGAAAAGGGCTCCTGGTAGTAATTCCACATGCCCAGTCATCCCAACGAAATTCAGAACCTTTCATTCATACCAACATTCACGCACATCTCGTGAACACGCGGGTCGGATGTGCGATACCCAACCACATTATTCACAACCATATTAACGATGGTCATCCCGTCCATCGCGTTCCCTGGCGTCAAACAAGTACCGAAATTTGATAACCTTCTACTCGATGCTGAGTTAATTGCGGCTTCAGAGTCGGCTTCCATTGATATTAAACCAATGAGTACTTGTGGAATAGGTGTGTAGTCAGGTCCAATTACGGGAACTCTACCTACACTCTGTAAAACTGAGTTGAGCACGATTCCCAAAACATTGCGAAGAATCGCATTGCATGGAGTTTGGAAGCGGGTGTCAAGCTCGCACCTACTAGTTGAGCAAAACCTGGTAAGATCGGGATTGGGCAAGGAAGACCCGGGGCCTGAAGTCCTGGTGTTCCATGTTGCGCGCAAAATAAATGCATAAACCACGTTGGGCTCGATCACCCTCTGGGATACACTAAATCTGAAGACCCCCCCGACATGCGGGCTCTCTCCAAATTCTAAATGCGCAGCTTCGTTAACAGCTATCTGTCCTAAAACAGCAGCACCTGCTCTTATCGCGAGGAAACGGGCTCCTGGTAGTAATTCCACATGCCCAGTCATCCCACCGAAATTCAGAACCTTTTCATTCATACCAACATTCACGCACATCTGGTGAACACGCGGGTCGGATGTGCGATACCGAACCACATTATGCACAACCATATTAACGATGGTCATCCCGTCCATCGCGTTCCCTGGCGTCAAACAAGTACCGACATTTGATAACCTTCTACTCGATGCTGAGTTAATTGCGGCTTCAGAGTCGGCTTCCATTGATATTAAACCAATGAGTACTTGTGGAATTGGTGTGTAGTCAGGTCCAATTACGGTAACTCTACCTACAGTCTGTAAAACTGAGTTGAGCACGATTCCCAAAACAATGCGAAGAATCGCATTGCATGGAGTTTGGAAGCGGGTGTCAAGCTCGCACCTACTAGTTGAGCAAAACCTGGTAAGATCGGGATTGGGCAAGGAAGACCCGGGGCCTGAAGTCCTGGTGTTCCATGTTGCGCGCAAAATAAATGCATAAACCACGTTGGGCTCGATCACCCTCTGGGATACACTAAATCGGAAGACCCCCCCGACATGCGGGCTTTCTCCAAATTCTAAATGTGCAGCTTCGTTTACAGCTATCTGTCCTAAAACAGCAGCACCTGCTCTTATCGCGAGGAAAAGGGCTCCTGGTAGTAATTCCACATGCCCAGTCATCCCACTGAAATTCAGAACCTTTTCATTCATACCAACATTCACGCACATCTGGTGAACACGCGGGTCGGATGTACGATACCGAACCACATTATGCACAACCATATTAACGATGGTCATCCCGTCCATCGCGTTCCCTGGCGTCAAACAAGTACCGACATTTGATAACCTTCTACTCGATGCTGAGTTAATTGCGGCTTCAGAGTCGGCTTCCATTGATATTAAACCAATGAGTACTTGTGGAATAGGTGTGTAGTCAGGTCCAATTACGGGAACTCTACCTACACTCTGTAAAACTGAGTTGAGCACGATTCCCAAAACATTGCGAAGAATCGCATTGCATGGAGTTTGGAAGCGGGTGTCAAGCTCGCACCTACTAGTTGAGCAAAACCTGGTAAGATCGGGATTGGGCAAGGAAGACCCGGGGCCTGAAGTCCTGGTGTTCCATGTTGCGCGCAAAATAAATGCATAAACCACGTTGGGCTCGATCACCCTCTGGGATACACTAAATCTGAAGACCCCCCCGACATGCGGGCTCTCTCCAAATTCTAAATGCGCAGCTTCGTTAACAGCTATCTGTCCTAAAACAGCAGCACCTGCTCTTATCGCGAGGAAACGGGCTCCTGGTAGTAATTCCACATGCCCAGTCATCCCACCGAAATTCAGAACCTTTTCATTCATACCAACATTCACGCACATCTGGTGAACACGCGGGTCGGATGTGCGATACCGAAACCACATTATGCACAACCATATTAACGATTGTCATCCTGTCCATCGCGTTCCCTGGCGTCAAACAAGTACCGACATTTGATAACCTTCTACTCGATGCTGAGTTAATTGCGGCTTCAGAGTCGGCTTCCATTGATATTAAACCAATGAGTACTTTGGAATAGGTGTGTAGTCAGGTCCAATTACGGGAACTCTACCTACACTCTGTAAAACTGAGTTGAGCACGATTCCCAAAACATTGCGAAGAATCGCATTGCATGGAGTTATGAAGCGGGTGTCAAGCTCGCACCTACTAGTTGAGCAAAACCTGGTAAGATCGGGATTGGGCAAGGAAGACCCGGGGCCAGAAGTCCTGGTGTTCCATGTTGCGCGCAAAATAAATGCATAAACCACGTTGGGCTCGATCACCCTCTGGGATACACTAAATCTGAAGACCCCCCCGACATGCGGGCTCTCTCCAAATTCTAAATGCGCAGCTTCGTTAACAGCTATCTGTCCTAAAACCGCACCACCTGCTCTTATCGCGAGGAAATGGGCTCCTGGTAGTAATTCCACATGCCCAGTCATCCCACCGAAATTCAGAACCTTTTCATTCATACCAACATTCACGCACATCTGGTGAACACGCGGGTCGGATGTGCGATACCGAACCACATTATGCACAACCATATTTACGATGGTCATCCCGTCCATCGCGTTCCCTGGCGTCAAACAAGTACCGATATTTGATAACCTTCTACTCGATGCTGAGTTAATTGCGGCTTCAGAGTCGGCTTCCATTGATATTAAACCAATGAGTACTTGTGGAATAGGTGTGTAGTCAGGTCCAATTACAGGAACTCTACCTACACTCTGTAAAACTGAGTTGAGCAGGATTCCCAAAACATTGCGAAGAATCGCATTGCATGGAGTTTGGAAGCGGGTGTCAAGCTCGCACCTACTTGTTGAGCAAAACCTGGTAAGATCGGGATTGGGCAAGGAAGACCCGGGGCCTGAAGTCCTGGTGTTCCATGTTGCGCGCAAAATAAATGCATAAACCACGTTGGGCTCGATCACCCTCTGGGATACACTAAATCTGAAGACCCCCCCGACATGCGGGCTCTCTCCAAATTCTAAATGCGCAGCTTCGTTAACAGCTATCTGTCCTAAAACAGCAGCACCTGCTCTTATCGCGAGGAAACGGGCTCCTGGTAGTAATTCCACATGCCCAGTCATCCCGCAAAAAATTCAGAACCTTTTCATTCATACCAACATTCACGCACATCTGGTGAACACGCGGGTCGGATGTGCGATACCGAACCACATTATGCACAACCATATTTACGATGGTCATCCCGTCCATCGCGTTCCCTGGCGTCAAACAAGTACTGATATTTGATAACCTTCTACTCTATGCTGAGTTAATTGCGGCTTCAGAGTCGGCTTCCATTGATATTAAACCAATGAGTACTTGTGGAATAGGTGTGTAGTCAGGTCCAATTACGGGAACTCTACCTACACTCTGTAAAACTGAGTTGAGCAGAATTCCCAAAACATTGCGAAGAATTGCATTGCATGGAGTTTGGAAGCGGGTGTCAAGCTCGCACCTACTTGTTGAGCAAAATCTGGTAAGATCGGGATTGGGCAAGGAAGACCCGGGGCCTGAAGTCCTGGTGTTCCATGTTGCGCGCAAAATAAATGCATAAACCACGTTAGGCTCGATCACCCTCTGGGATACACTAAATCTGAAGACCCCCCCGACATGCGGGCTCTCTCCAAATTCTAAATGCGCAGCTTCGTTAACAGCTATCTGTCCTAAAACAGCAGCCCCTGCTCTTATCGCGAGGAAACAGGCTCCTGGTAGTAATTCCACATGCCCAGTCATCCCACCGAAATTCAGAACCTTTTCATTCATACCAACATTCATGCACATCTGGTGAACACGCAGGTCGGATGTGCGATACCGAACCACATTATGCAAAACCTTATTAACGATTGTCATCCCGTCCATCGCGTTCCCTGGCGTCAAACAAGTACCGACATTTGATAACCTTCTACTCGATGCTGAGTTAATTGCGGCTTCAGAGTCGGCTTCCATTGATATTAAACCAATGAGTACTTGTGGAATAGGTGTGTAGTCAGGTCCAATTACGGGAACTCTACCTACACTCTGTAAAACTGAGTTGAGCACGATTCCCAAAACATTGCGAAAAATCGCATTGCATGGAGTTTGGAAGCGGGTGTCAAGCTCGCACCTACTAGTTGAGCAAAACCTGGTAAGATCGGGATTGGGCAAGGAAGACCCGGGGCCTGAAGTCCTGGTGTTCCATGTTGCGCGCAAAATAAATGCATAAACCACGTTGGGCTCGATCACCCTCTGGGATACACTAAATCTGAAGACCCCCCCGACATGCGGGCTCTCTCCAAATTCTAAATGCGCAGCTTCGTTAACAGCTATCTGTCCTAAAACAGCAGCACCTGCTCTTATCGCGAGAAGACGGGCTCCTGGTAGTAATTCCACATGCCCAGTCATCCCACCGAAATTCAGAACCTTTTCATTCATACCAACATTCACGCACATCTGGTGAACACGCGGGTCGGATGTGCGATACCGAACCACATTATGCACAACCATATTAACGATGGTCATCCCGTCCATCGCGTTCCCTGGCGTCAAACAAGTACCGACATTTGATAACCTTCTACTCGATGCTGAGTTAATTGCGGCTTCAGAGTCGGCTTCCATTGAGTAGAGTAGATCTTTATTCACTTAAGACTAATACATGGTACAAGTATACACCTCTTCGTGAAGAGGGAGTGAATAGTTCCTAAGGCTACTAATTTACTCTCTTACAACGCTTCAAGTTTCAATTGGGTCCTCTATTAGAAGAGTATCCTCTGACATCGTATTCCTTTATGATATCAAGAATTGTTAGATGTAGGTGAAAAGACAATGGATTGTCAATCAAACAATCATTCATTTTCCTGCAGAAAGTATCAATGTCCCAATTTGCGGATCTCTCGTCCCTTTTCCAGCAGAAGATCAACAGGAATATTAAACCAATGAGTACTTGTGGAATAGGTGTGTAGTCAGGTGCAATTACGGGAACTCTACCTACACTCTGTAAAACTGAGTTGAGCACGATTCCCAAAACATTGCGAAAAATCGCATTGCATGGAGTTTGGAAGCGGGTGTCAAGCTCGCACCTACTAGTTGAGCAAAACCTGGTAAGATCGGGATTGGGCAAGGAAGACCCGGGGCCTGAAGTCCTGGTGTTCCATGTTGCGCGCAAAACGCGCAAGCCTCGATATGCGTTACCCATTATGAAAAAAATAACCTCTTTTTTTCTTTCTTTTTTCTCTTTTTTTTTATTGTCTCTGTTGTTCGCTGTACGCAGTTATTGAATCGTCTTAGATCTAAACAACAAATTTGTTATTATTTTATTTTTACTTCAACAATCCAATCTACAACCACACCATTTTATTACCTTACATCTAACATACGCGATCAGCCTGAGGGTCTGATTCACATTTTGAGAACAATAGCTAGAAGAGTTATTTTCTCATGCAAATTCAAAATAACACATAATTTATATTTATGTACAAGTTTCCATTACTTACGTAATACAGTACGTGATTAGAGAGGATGCGTCTTCCTTCTTTACCTCTAGTTTTCTGCTTGAAGACTGAACTTCGTTCATTTATCGACTGCTGCTTCATATAGTAAATCCTTTAACTCGTTCTTTAATGTTATTGGTTAAAATGACGTTTAACTCGTTCTTTACTCTAAATGGTTAAAAATGACTCTTAACTCGTTCTTCACTCTGATTGGTTAAAAATGACATATTCGCGATATTGTCTTAATGTTACCTAAGTTCGTGGAACCCTAACTTGCTAATGTAAATTAAATTCGAAGAATCCTTGCTTGGTTCTATCCGGATTTAACTGACTGTTAGTGACATTCTGCTGTAATATAACATCGTCCAATTCTTTGGATCTGCTATTTGCATTTCTTACTTTGAAATATGATGAAATGCTTGTGGTATTTTATCTGAATACTAAGCTTCAACTTACTTGCTGCTATTAAAAATTTTTGAATAGAATTTGATTTCAGTTACTACATATACAGTGTACGGGACAAACATCGGATATTTGTATATCCGGAGATTCCCTTGGCGTATTTACTCCCGGAAGTCTCGTAGGTTTTTTCCCTCACGTGGTTGTAAAACCCCCTGCCCTGCACCATTTAAACCTCTTAAAACACACGCCGCGGTTGCTTTTCCCTTTTTGGTTATGTATTGGTGAATGAATAAAGCATCTTTCTTCACGGATTTAAATTTGATGTGAGGGGACGCCTGAATAACACAATGGAAAATAAGCCCAAAACGATCGTGTGTAGTGTACTTGCAATTTTCCTCCAACCTTCTTTTCCCAAAACAAAAGGTAGCTGGGAGTACATACACATGACGATTTGGGTTGTTCCATTCGGCGTTTTTCCCTTTGGTGGAGCTCCTTCTAGGAGCAGGTAGGGTTTTAGGAAAACCCGTCTGCGTCCCGGGAGGTTGGGCCCCTTTAGGGGAAGGGGGTGTCCACCTTTTTCCACAGGCGTCGCTTGGAACCCCCCTTCCCCGTACATTAAGAGGTCCTTTTGCGTAGGGGTTTTGGGTACTTCTGGAGACTCTTTGGTTTTTGGGTTTCCCGCAAGGGCTTTAAAACTTATTGTGGTATCTTCTTTGTGACGATCTTGTAGAGGATCCGGGATGTTTTTTCCCCGAATCCGTGTCAGGTCATCACCGGCATGGCTTTTCACACTGGCATAGTCACCACTAGTGAGCGGAGGGAGACCCCCCCTTTTTGGGAACCGATGGCGTATACGTAGTTCACGACATGACCCAGCACCCTTTTTGACCCAGGTCCTGAGAGGGGTTTAGCTTTTATCGGAAAAACTGGCTCGGTGAGGTCCGGCCTTTTGTTCGCAGGTTTTCCAGGTTTCAGGGCCCGGGCCTTTATTTGGGCCATGCCCCATTGGCGGTGAGCTTGATCAGTAGGGGGCAGGCCATTTTTTTATCAGGCTTCATCGCATCCGACGTTCGGCAAAGTACCTGGGGAAGTTTATTTTGGGGGGCCGGTTTGAACTGTATGCAGGCCTCCTTGTAGGTATCGCACTCAACACCCTTTACAGTATGCATGCTCGCGAAGGAGGTTGCCCCACGTATGTGTGAGTAGGATACGCATGTGGAATAGTTCCATGTGGGCAGGCGAGACGTGGTATAGACGAGAGGCTATGTGTTCGAAGTTTCTTCGCCTAGACCTCCACTCGTTGAGCCCTCCCTCCTCGTGCCACTGTGCATTGTTCGCTCACGCACGCTTGTTCGTTGATGTGAGCATCCTGTCTCCCCCTCCTCCTTTGTCCACAGGCATCCGCTTGTGAACCGCCCTCCACGTACATGAAAGATAAGTCTCTTTGGCATATGGTTTCGGGTACTTCTTGGAGCACTCTTTAGTACCCGGCTTCCAGCACCGGGCTGTACACTTATTGTGGATCATCTTCTTTGTGACGATCTTGTAGAGCCTGGGCTCGGACACGGGATCCAGGATGGCGGCCCTGAATCTCATGTCCAAGTCATCACCGGTGCATGGCTTGTCACACTCGCGCATAGTCACCACTATGTGAGCGTGAAGGAGACCCCTCTTCTGAAACTGTCTCTGGAAGGGTAGCGGGTAGCGATATTAAAGAAATAAATAATAAATACATTTTATTTAGAGTCTACCCACTCAGTTATAAAACTGATTTTCAGTGGGGGACTTTATATCAAAGCCACCAAGCCATCCCTGTATGTGTGGTATTCTCCATGTGGTATTGGGACGTAAAGTAGGAGGACGGAGTGGTGGTGTTAAGTATTCTAGAAAGGGGATTTTATCTGAGGAGTCTAAACGGGGGTCAGTAGGAGGGCTAGGTAAGGGTTGTTTAGTATGGTTGTGAATGCGGAAGTCTGATGTGGTTGTCTGGTTGTGGTTGAAGGAGGCTCTAAACGGGGGTCAGTAGGAGGGCTAGGTAAGGGTTGATTAGTATGCGTTGTGAATGCGGGAAGTCTGATGAGTGACGTTGATTGTCTGTCTGTCCGGTGGGAAGTAGGAGGACTTTGTAAGGGGCTCTTAGTTGACGTCGTGACTGTGGGAAAACAAATGGGTGCCGGCCGTCGTCTGTCTGTATGAGTCTGAATGTCTGCTAATAAATGGTCAATAGGATGGGTATTGAAGGTGATGCGTGGATGTCTAGGGCGGGTTGGTTGGTTTTGACTAGTATGCGAGGAAGTAATAGGAGGGCTCACAGTAATGGGGCTGGATGTGTGGTATCCCAGGCTATCCTGTCTCTGTAGGGGGTGGTAGTCGCTGGTAGTGTGTCTATGTGTATGGTGTCTGGTCCTATGTCTATCGGAGCTGTTACTAGGGCCAGGACTCCTGGTGGTGGTGTAGTGTCTGGTGGAACGATGGCTTGAAGATGGCCGTATGGACGTATGTGGGGTTTGGTCAGGGGTGGCAGAGGGTTGCATATTTAAAAAAAGACCGGCTAGTAGTAATAATGATAAAATAGACGGTTGACGTGGGGGTGTTGGAGGCTGGGATAAGGATGCTGGGGGTGCCGTTGCGGGAGACGCACGTACCCTGTTCTCCATCCTCTCGCTGGTATCTTCACAGGTCGGGAGCGATGCCATGACTGAATGTACTACACGACGTATTGCACTATCAAAACGCACATACAGGTTCGCCCCCAAGATTAGCTAGGAAGTAGCAGTAATCAGTTTGTGGTTTTTGTTACTGGGGCAACCACAGAAAGGCACCCAGACTCTAGCCCAACCTCTCAACTAAACTTAAATATTAATATTAAATGCTGTAGTAAAAAGTATAAATATCAAATGCTTAGGCTAAAAAAGTATGCCCCGGCTGGGGATCGAACCCAGAACCTTAGCCTCAGTCCGCCTACACTCAACCATTAAGCTACCGGGACTACGTGAATAGCCTAATAAGAAGTAAATCATAATGAGATGGTACGAGTTTCAACTTGTATTTAAATAAAATTATAAATATATAATATATATGTGTTTTTCCTTTCAACACCCGTATTTTTAAATATTTCAACCCCCGAGCAAGCGATAAGCGGCCGCGGGAGACAAAGTGGCTGTTAAACCCTTATGGAGAAGCAGGTCCGCTAATTTTTTAGGGGTGGGAGACCACTAAAAGAAAATGGCGGTTAAGCTTTTTGGTAGAGGAACAAAAATTGACAGGTAGGTAGATAACAAAAAAATTAACATTGAGGTTAAGCCCTTATGGTAGAGCAACGAAAATTGGTGAAAAGATGGCTATCGATGAGCAGAAGCATCTCCGATCAAAACTTTTTCGAAAATATTTAGGGGGTGGGCGTAAGGGGCGACCTGGTAAATCCGCCATAATACTACTGTGGATTTTAAACTCATTGATATAGTCCACACACCAATAGAAATTAATTCGACAGACACATCAGCAGAATTCTTGTTCAAACCCATGCAAGTATTCACAGGTTTCTTTTGATTGTGATTGGCTGACGAGCACGTGGCAGTGTTCCCACTGCCATCTCGTGAGGTATCTGCTTTAGGTCCAGTGGTTCCGGGAGAAGCTCCATCTCCCGAAGGAGACAGAGCCCCTCGATTTCTAACACATAAGCAACGTGAGCTGAACTTCACCTCAAGTTCGCTGGCGGCGGTGGAGGAGGCGCTGCCCCAACATCTGCATTCGTACTCGCATTCCCCCATTTCGTGTAATTTTGTCGCTTTATTCTCCCTCATCCTCGCCCAGTGGGCAGCCTCCTCCAGAACCGACGGTAGGCGGAAAAACTCGTACCATGATTCACCACTTTTAGTACAGAAATACCGTTTTAGACAAGCAGGCTAATATCTGCCAGTAATTATAGGCATTAGCTATGTTATAATATTGAATTATAAAACAAAATATCAGATATAATACTATATGTAAGTACAAAGTTCAAGAAATTTCTCTGTCATATGACTACTAACATGTCTCTCGGGGTGTCTTGATGATGATGGTTGGTCTGGACAGAAGCTGAGTAGCTTAAATTCAATTGCTCTGGATCCTTATATTTATGTAGGCGTGTCACCCTCAACACTGACCAGCGCAACAGTGGTAATCTTATCCGCATCGTGGTACGCTACATAAAATTGCATAGAAAGTGCCCTGATTAGCTAGGAAACCCAAACTCGGGGGTCTTCAATGTGTATGAACTTAGGGGCCTGTTTCATCGTTTCAGAAATTATATTAATAAGAAGTAAACAATGATGAGCCGGTACAAGTTTCAACTTGTATTTTTCGTGTTAACCAGACAAACTTGGAGGGCATTGGAATGTCACTGGATCCATGGCCATTGGCCAATGGATCCATTAAAAATGATGAATTTAAATAAATGAATATTGAAATTTAAAGTCGTGTCTTAACTCACCTTCCTCTCCTGTTACACCCACACTTGTTGTAAGCTGCCTAGCGTCTGCAAGGACTAGCCAATTTGACAGATTTAGTTATTGAATGTTTTAAAGTGTAAATACAAAATTCAGCGGTGGAGTAAGAAAAAAGCTTATTCTAATTTAGGTTTGCTTTAACTTATCTGGGCGTTACTGCATCTGTCTCAGCAAAGGGGTGCGTGATGTAGGGTGGGATGGAAGGTAACTAGAGCTACGGGTGTTAGGGGTAGAGGAAGGGAATATACGGGTATGCTAATCTAGGACGGTTGATAGGGTAGCTAGGTCTACTGGGTAAAAGAAGGTAGTGCTGGGGATGCTGGGTGTTTGGATAGCTGTGGGGGTGCTGAGTGTTTGGATAGTGGCTGTCTGGGGGGTGATGCCTGAGGCCAGCTCGGCATTACTCATATCTTCGTTAAAGGAGAGATGTGGAAGTCTATCTGGTAGGGATATTTAAAGAAGGAGGCAAAATGTTTTTTGAATGACGGCCCCCTCACTGTATACCGGCAAGGCCGCAAACCAGTCGACTGGTTAGGATGCAGGCCGCGGCAGTCTTAAGTCCCAGAGCCGGCGGAGCACCCATGTTTTACTCTATTCCTATCATATTATATCATGTATACTTTTATATCATATAGCATGCGTATGTATAAAAGTTATCTTACATGGCCGTTCCTCATAGCATGTATTGTGGCAAGAGTTAATCTCTCGGCACCCTCGGTGCCACCTTAAAGGTCCCATCTATGTGAATTTCTACTTTTCGTCTTTTAAGCACATTTTTACCAAATTTGGGCTCTGCGAATACTGATGCTAATTCACCTTGGTCGCCTTCCAGGTAGCTGGATAAAATGGCTTCCCTTTCATGGTAGTCCCGTACTTTTCATACCACCTTGGAATTGATAGAATGTCCTCTTAATTCCAAGTGGGTAGCGGCAATTCTGGGGACCCATTTCTTTTTAAGTTGTTCAGCTGCCTAGCCTTCTCAGGCCAAGAAATGTGCGGCGCAGCATCCGGAAACCTGTATGGTCAACGTTATCTTTGCTGGCTCGCGATATTCCTCGAGGACAGAAACAACACGACTTTGCGCTGCGGTTTTCTCCGCCGAATTGAAGATTCATCCATCTTACGCCGGGTAATATTAGATCGCCTCGTGGGGGTAGCGTGGCCCTATGCGCAGGCGCAGAAGAGTCTCTCTGCGTCATCTGCTTGCTTAAGTTACAGTTCCTCCGCTAGGCGGCGCAAGTGCGCTGGTAGCTAGTCTGTGACAGGAGTGACAACTTGGGCGCACCAAAGTCTCTACGGCAGTGGTGTAGTCCTAAATTTTTAACAATGGACACGCGGTCTGATTGTGGTGACTCGAACCAAGCACGGGGGGTTTGGGGGGCTCTCAACAAATTGCGCGGCATGCAAAATTTTTTTAAACAGGTTTTTAGAGTGCGTTTGGTGCGTTTTAGAAAAAAGTGGTGGGCTGAATAAAATTCCGAAACATAAAAGTTTTTTGTGTGCACCTGGAGCTCCATTTGTGAATAAATATTTAAAAATCAGCGTTAAATGTTTGTCTGTGCGCCCCTCTTCATATTTAACATTGGAAATGAGGGTAGGCCTACTTAGGAATGAATAATCAGAGCTTCCTGTAATATGTAGTCCTGGTATTTGCCAATATCTGCTCGAGGAGTGGCTGTAAAATCTTCATACAGAATTGCTGACGGCTGGAATCGAACTTTAGACCTCCCGTCCCCTCCCGTAACATTATAGGACACAAACAATAAATCATCCGGCGCGGTGAAGTCTGGCTCAATTGTGCATGTTAACGATGACGCCTCAAACATATTTCCCTGATAAATAAACGATTTTATCAAAAATGTAGGCCTATCCAACATTATATCAACGCACAATACCAAACAAATATTTCAGATTTTATATTAAAGTTTGAATTTATATTTGTAGGATTACGTTGCTAAAATTATTTAATTAATTATTATAGGCCTAAAGATATTTGAAAAATAATAAAGTTGATCACTAAAATATGGGAGTAATCTTAACTTGCTGACGTAAATTATGACTTGATTACAACCGAACTCTACATTATATTTTTAAACACCTTATTTTTTGTTCATGCGTGTTTTTATTATCCTTCTGAATACTAGAGTCTGATGTAACATCATCCGTATTGTCTCGTGATGCATCACTTCTCTTCCAATGTTTCGCACTAAAAAACGCGCCTATTTGTGCCTGTTTAAATTGCTTCATTTTTTAAAATTTATTCATGCCTGCATTGCCAAAAATCCCTTGATGTTGTCTACTCAACTGCCACTTTGCTACTGGAAAACGAGATGGGGTTGTGAGAGCAGCACTCCTAATTGACTCGCCAAATATCTGGAAGGATTGGTTTGTGTCACGTTCACGTGTGTCGAGTGTCAACTCGGCTTATCATATATCAATCAAAGAGGCATTCAACAATTAAAGTACACAACTCTTTAGTCTATGAACAACATATTTAGTTCCCTCAGACGCAAACAGTAAAGTATTCTGTACATTTACAAGCTATTTTAGAAGTCATTGTCAATAGAGGCTATTATTTGTCCATTCTGATGGTAGGGGGCGGAAGAGGTTTAGGAGGGGCTGTCACCACTCAGCTGTTTAGAGTCTAGCTGAGAAGACTAACTGATAAATTAGATAATAATTAATTATATGAGCGTATTCCAGAGGGGCAATTACTTCGGAGGAGTGTAGGAACTTGGCTGTTGGGTAGCCAACGTTGGAAAAACACACGAGTCAATCGGAAACAGAGTTTTATTGTGTAATCATTAAGTGACTGAAGCTGTCATGTAACAATCGTCATGTAACATACACAAATTGATTGAGTGGACATTTAGTGCTTTGCATGCTAATGTTGATACAATAACTGAGAGTTTGGATAATGGCACATCATTAATATTAGAAGACAATGGTAGATTAACAGAGATAATTATAACCTTTTCTTTGCTTGGTGCGAACATGGTCATTAATTAACAGAGATTTGTTTACAGATGTGCCATTAGACAAGCTATACTCATTATGAGAATGACATTTATAACAATGATGATTATAGTGATAATAACAATAATATTTTGACTCACCCAGTTTTGTGATGCACACAGAATTTAATTGACACTTTTTAAGCACACATTATGTTACAATTGCAACAGGGTCCAGAGAAAGGATCAGCTCTTGAACTACCGTTCAATCAGCTGGAGGAATCTGATATCTTGAGCTACCTCACGACATCAGAAAGGACTAAGGTTGGACACTTGAGCTACCTCACATGTCCAAGACCAAGCACTAAGTGGATTTACTGGGCTAAAATGTCCTGCTTATATACAAACTGAGAATATTACCATCCAGTCCTCTGGGTGTCTTATTTGTGTAGTTTCACCCTATCTATTTACAGGCAAGGACTTTATGTTAAGAATAAGACTATAGTTATGAAAGTGACAAGTGAAAGTAGGTGACATCCTTGGAGACCAGGATCCCTGGTGTACAAGGATGTGCTGTAACACTGAATTGTTATTATTAAGCTATAGTGATAACCAAGTTAGAATAGGTAAAATAGAATCTTGATAAGAATTTCAATAATTAATGGGAGCGTAGCTTAGCGCCCTAGAACACAGAGAACTGTAACTGTAATTCAATGGGGCACGTTCCATTCACATTTCAAAACAGGGGCCTGCCCTGAGGTATGTTAGAAAAGATAAAATTTGAGAAAACATAGTTTTTTATTGGTTTGTATCTAGTAGTTAGCTGTCGATTGGCGATCGATGCATAGATTATTTTAAAACACTGGGCAGACGCACGTGTCCCCGCGTTAAGCCCCTCTTCTAGGTGGGGACACGCTAGTGGCCGATTAAGTTAGGAAGGGACACGGCGTGTCCCTTCGTGTACCCTCCACTACACCACTGCTCTACGGGTTATTGCCAACGTTACATACCAAAATACCCAAAGGAGTTTACAAAACAGGGTTATGAAATATGCAAGTGTCTGTAAGCATAACATAGCGATATGACATTATACCCCACTACGGAACACTTTTGCATGACTAAAAATAATATTTATCAATTAACTCGCTAACCCTAGACCCTTATAACTTTGGTGAGGTAAATGCGTCGGACAGCTCCTATTGTCCTCGCATTTAACACATACAATTTATGCAATTGTGGACGACAGACCTCTTTGCATGCAATTGACAGTTACTTTAACATTTTTATATTTTCTTTGAGAAAGCATTGTTTTAATGTCTGCGTTACGTACTTGGTTTTGAGACCAAGCTTGATATTGAATTTGCCTTTGTATTGGTGGCTACTTGTCAATTGAAACAATGAAACACAATTTAAATTCGCACAAGTGACAATGACTTGTTACAACTACGAGAGTGCCACACTTTCACGAGATAAGCATAGTGCTCTTACCTGGCAAGTGTACCTTCTCACCGGTAGTACAATTTCAATAAAATAATTGACAAAAACACTAGATGCACACACACTTTTCGTTTGACCAAACACAGTGGAGTTTGGTGGTGTGAGGCTCGGGCACTTAAACCAAGTGCGACATGACTTTCACCACATGGCCATCACCACCAACTAAACGTATCGTTCGCAGTGCGGCGAGTTTCGCGCCGCTTTTTTAACAGTTTAAAAGTGACGACATATCCATGGCGTTACATGACTCTCCTCAAAAAAGATCTTTAGGGTGATGCAAACCGAAGGTTTGTATTATCCTTATAGATTGTGTGTGTGCCATTGGCTTGGGTGGTTGGGTGATCCGCTGATGGTCGGGTCTTGTGGTGATCTTGGTTGGAGGTAGTGGGTCGCGCCCCTCTCGCCATAATACCTCCCTGGTGGTGACCTCTGGAGGCCGACGAAATAAGGGTACGCCCTCCACCAGTGACTTCTTTAGCAGCTCCTCGGCGCGGTTCATTGGGGGCGGTCGCGGGACTGCGGGCTTCACCTTCTTCCTTCTCGCCTCCACAGAAAAGCTGTATTTCGCCATCATTCTGTAAGGATAACAGCACTATAATAATCTAGCGGGTAAAATCCTGCAGCCATCTGGGGAGGCATGACGGTGCGGAGAGGTCTCGTGATTACAGGAGGCGGCGAGGGAGGGATTAGAGGGTTTTCAGGAAAATCTACGGTTTCTTCCTCCGCCCACTCTTAATTCCTCGCCTGCAGTTCCATGATCCAGGGGGACATTCGGCTCTGCCTGGATGGGCCCTTCGGTCCAGTCGGGTGGGGCCTGGTAAAGCCGGAGCTGGTCAATGTTATTTCTCCCGGCGACTGCTCAGTCCAAATCTCGAAGCTCGAATACATTCTGCGATATTTGTCGGTATAGTTCGTACGGTTCCTTTAAACTTCGGAGTCAAAGAGCTGGTTATCCCTCTTTCCGCACTGCTCAGTACATTGTTCTTTCTCCAAACCAAGTCGCCTGGTTTGAACAGGGAAATACGTCTGCCGGTGTTGTAAGATAAGACAAGATAAGATATTTATTCTTCAAGACTTTTTACATGTTGATTACAAGAACAGTCGAATCTCTAAGGAGATGTGCGAAGAGTGGTGTGTATGCATGCAGCACAGTCACATGAGTGACATGACAAATCATGAACCGCACACGAGGTTCACAGGTCAATACAGGCACATAGCCTAGGCCTACTAGAAATATAACTCATTTGAAATACTACTAGAACTGTAAAATAGGTACACGAAAACTTAGCAGTGAGTATACCCTAGTTTTGCCAGTTGATGAACATAACAATGAAAAATGCAAACTCGGGTTGTGAAAAATTATAGGAACAGGTCTATACAGGCACATAGCCTATAAGAACTAACTATAATAATACTAATATAAAATAAAATACTACTAGAACACTGTAAAATGGGTACAATAACAAATAAAGATATAAATAAAGAATACATAGAAGTAAGTATACCCTAGTTTCGCCAATTGATGCACATAATAATAAAAAATACAAATTCCAGTTGTGAAAAATTATAGGTATTGTACCCTAAGAACCTGACTTTCTGAAATAAATTAAATGGTACTCCAATGGGTTGAAGGTAAGCTAAGCTGTTGGATCCTTTCTCCTTACACTCTAATTTTTGGGGTTACATATAGATCAGAACCTTATGGAATGACCATGTGTATTACATACCCAAAAAGATCAGCTCGGACATATTTGTAATTAAACAATTAAAACAATAGTGTAATATAAACTTGCTTAAATCAGTATACTATGCTCTAAAGTGTATATATCCTTGAGATACAAAGTGACCATCGGCGGACGAGACCGGGATCGATCGTCCCGTCTATTGTCTGCATTTTTCCCTTTCCACCTTTTTTGGCGTGACCAAACTTGGGAGCGAACGTGTTTTTTTTTCTACCTTCCTCCGCACATTTCAAATCTATTGTGATGAAAATAATTTATTCAGTGAATTTTTTTTATAATTGCATGTATTTAATAACGTGGTTCAAATGTGTAGCTTGAGTTATGAAATGCGTTTTTTTTCCCCTAGTGTCGACGATCAAAACTGACTGAAATATATAAATATTATTATATTACTAAATAATATTAACAAAATATATTATAGAAGCATTATTCGTAACTCAGTCAGTTTTTATCGTAGAATTTCGTCCAAAAAAATTAAATTCAAGACGCACGCTTAATATTTTAACAACGTTATTAGATATTTGCAATTAAACAAAAAAAAATCAATAAATAAATAGAACAATAGAACAGGAAGAGAATACAGCAGGTGGAAAACCCTCAGCTTCTAGGATGGTCTATTTTACGACTACACGCGACAACCCTTAGCAGCTGCCTCATACCCATACCCGACGCGTACAACGATGGTCACTTTGTATCTCAAGGATAAATAAACTATAGTTGACTCATATATAAATTATGGCATCGTAATTTGGGGAAACAGCAGCAAACAAAACACCCTGAAAATAATCGGGCTACAAAAGAGGGCAATACGGTATTTACTAAACCTACACACAGATCAATCTTGTAAACAACATTTTAAATCGCTCCCTCCAAATATTACATATATTCCGCTATGGTTTTTGTGCGTGAACATCATCCTGAAACTTTTTTTAAAACTCTGATACCCACCAATACAACACACGGAACAGGAACAACCTTCACATACCATCAACTTAATTAAAAATAATCGATAAAACTCCTATCTATGCAGGGAAAATGCTATTCAATCATCTACCTGAGGAGCTGAGGAATTAATCCTAGCAAATTAATCAGACTGTAAAGAGATCATGGTTTTCATAGCTTGTTTGAGTAAATCTAGCACAATAACAAATCACAAAGTTAAGTAATTACACTACAGTAGGAACTTATCTTTGAACTGCTGTACAGAATAAAAGGATTCATTTAACAGCATGTTTTTTAACCTAAACTTGAACAAGGATAATTTAGTGCACTCTTTTATTTTGTCTGGTAGAAGATTGTAAAGTAAGGTTCCCTGATAGGATGGACTCTTTTGACACTGAGACGAGGTTTGCCTTTGAATTCGGAGAAAAGATTTTTGACGCGTGTTATGCGAGTGTACGTCCAAATTTGTTTCAGTGCTTCTCGCTTTTTCACTTCTTCTTTTTCTCTCTCCGGACCAGAATCTCCTTCCCATTCCGACCTCTAATCACAAGAAACGGTACTGGCATTGCTGTAGGTTCGTTCCATCAGTAAGAAAGTAGTGATGCTCTTGTCTTTCATGTGCCGCGATGCAGTTGCTGGTGCCTCCTCATAGGCAGTGGTGAGCCCTTAGATGAGGTGTTCGGTATAAACCCCAGGGGTCCCTGACTCAACCGCTTCACCGTCTGGGTTGGGGAGTTGGAATGTGAATGGTATGTCGAGCTTCCGTCCGAAAGTCAGCATGGCAGGGGTGAAGCCATTGGTATCATACACCAAAGTCCGGATGGCGAAACAAACGGCCGGAAGATATTTGGCCCGTGGCTCTCCATGTACGCTTTGACGCCTTGCTTAAATTGTCCTTATAGTGCGCTCGGAGGGATTGCCTTGAGGGCGGTAAGCCACGACCTTCCCAGGTTTTATCCTCAACCGCCTGCAGACTTCGTCCACACTGTGCTGGCAAACTGGGGTCCGTTGTCACTCCTTAGATTGTCCATGAAACCATAGCCACAGCAGTAGTCAGTTTCCAGTTTCCCAGCTACACTAACGGCCATTGCTCTCCTAAGGGGATTCACTTCTAGATTCCAGGTGAAGTCGTAAGGCATACTCAAAACCATCAGTCTTTGAGAATGCGCCGATCAGGACGCATGAAACTGAATGTCCCGGCCTCCTCGTCATCTTGCTATCCATTTTGCCTTATGGGCCGATGTTGGGTGGTTTAACCTGCTGGCAGATTGGGCCTGGATTGAATTCTGAGGGATTGGCATGTGGCACATTCACATGCGGGGTCGTATGGGGGTGTGACGAAATCGGTGTTGGCGAACTCTCCTCTGAGTTGCCGTTGGACCTCCACGGGGCCTCCAAGGAGAACCTCCATTTTACAATAGGCCTGTAGATGACGATTGCATTTGAGGTTCGGGCGTCGTAATCATGTCCAGCAGGAAAGGCATCAGGTCAACGTCATCGAGAGGTGGCGATTGGTTCAGCCTTTAGAAAGGGGATCGTCTCCGCTTCTGAATTGGACTCGGAGGTCTTCCTCTATCTTTTTTTTTGTAGTTGACATGTTGACTGTAGTTAATGGTAGTTGTGGTTGTGGTGCCTGCGGTTGTGGCGGCGGCGTCTGTGGTGGTGATGTTGGAATGGTCCTTATTCGGGGGTCCCCAGGTGCACCCCAGGATGTCCCGGGTTGCGGACTTTCCATTCATGGGTCCCTCCTTGCTCCTGTTTGATTTGCATAGGAGATACGGCGCGTCGGCATCCAGGCGTCCGGGTCAACCATAAGCTTTGGCTGCAGTGGTAGTCTGGGGTCCCTCAGGCTTGGTCTGGGAGTTGTTGAGATTGTACGAATTGGTTTTTCGAGATGTTGGGATTATGGGGTTTGGTCTAGGAGAGGTTGGGATTGTGGGGTTTGGTCGCCCCAAATATAGATGGGGTACCTTACCCAGTTGGGATTTATGTAGGGCGGTGGTGATGGAAGTAGAGAGCTTGAGAACGTTGTTTGCGTTTCCTTTCTGACTGTTCTTGAGTTAAACGGAACATAGTCGTTCGGGATCGGTGTTAGTGGTGGTGGTGGTCTGGATGGGATATAATCTCGGGCAGGAAAGGCGGACATACTTGGTCCAGGCCTCATAGTGGGTAGAAACCCCTGACTCCATGTGGTGTTGACAGCTGGGCTTAGTGTGTGGCTGGTTCTGACCAGCACAGGCCTGTCCACCCCTTGTCCCCCCGCGTCATCCCTTACGTCCCTCCCTTCGTCTCGATTAGCCAAGTTGCATAAATATGAGACGTAAAGCAATATCCAATCGGTTGCCATTGGGGAGGGTCCGGCACGAAGGCGATTGGCCTTGGCACTGTTCCCCCCTGGGGAGGGTCCAGCAGGCAGGCGTGTTGGCCACGTTCTGTAGTGTATTGGACCGGCCAACCCTAGGTGGAGATGGTCACTCCATTCCATTGTCGCTCCGTCAAGGTGATGGTCAACAGGGAGATAGCCCTGCGGCGACTTTTCCGGTCCATCTCGACTACGTTCCTGGCGTCATAGATGGGGGTGCCATGGTGGTCGTCCCTGCTGTATTCGTTGTTCATTTTCTATTTACATGAACATTATACAAATTACTTTTTTACATTCCATACTCCCAGGTATTTCCTAACAGTGGCTCAATTTCCCCAATTTCTTTTATGTCTCTTCACTTAATGGTGCGAGTTTAATATTTCTAGCTTCATCATAAATTTGATATATAAGATACCCCTGTCTTGTGACATGTGAACTTATAGCATAGGTATATCCATCTGCCCCATCCGTAAAAGTTGCAGACGGCTGGACTGGAATTAGTGGCAATTCGCTTATTTGCATGTAATTTTGGTTATTAGCTCTAAGTCCCGAGCAAGGTTCTAAATTTATTGACTCTAGGTCATTAGATATAACGAACGAACGAACGGCCGTCACTGAGGGTGAAACAGTCTTCATTAGGATTCAAATAACTAAGTACTTACGTCTTTTCGCCTCAATTTCAATTTCTTTAATTTCAATTTCAATGTTTTCCCTCATCTCTTCGTCATTCCATTTATTTAATTTCCCTGCTTTTTCATATTGTTCCAAATTCCAACTCGCAACCTTCTCGTGGTTTGGCCCGTGATTAGGGGAGTTTATCTCCCTGAAACTAATGTGCGAGCTCTGGGTCGTCGTCGGGGAACTTTCCCCTTCCCTTTGACTACCTCCCCGACGGCGACGACAATGACCACACGGACGGATGACACAGACGGAGACGACCACGACGTGGGGGAACCTCTGCCCTCCCCATATGCTTGTGGCTGGTTCTGACCAGCACAGGCCTTCCCGCCCCGTGCTGTCCCCCCGCGTCAACCCTCACGTCCCTCCCTTCATTTCGATTAGCCTAGTTGCATAAATATGAGACGTTAAGCAATATCCAATCAAAATTCTATGAACTCAAAAACATTTTCACGTTGTAATCCCGAAAACGAATTTGGTGTATACCTATCACTTCTATTATGGACTGGCGGCATTTTGTTATTTTTTGGTGTACTTGTAGTGAAGCTAGGTGAAGGCTGCTTCTGCACGCAAAGTTTAAGAGTTGTCAGGTATTTCCAAGTCCTGAGTTCTCGACTGCACCGAATTTTCCATTAAACCCGGTTTGATTTTGATTTTTACAGCTATTCCTTCTATTATTTCTAAGGGTGTTCGAGCTGGCACTATCGCATTATCTAGAAATGAGTTTTGTGGAGCCGGTGGAGTACTGTCCTCACTTTCAGAATTATTATGTAACCTTCCCAAAATCATGAATTCCGGTGTTGTTCTATCATTTGACATAGTTTCAGTTAGTGTGACATAACATTGCTGTTCTCGTTTTATAAGTCATCCCACTATTAAACTTTTGTGACTTTAAGACTTGTTACACTACCCGGCGCCTCCACCATGTGTAACGAACGGCCGCACTGAGGGTGAAACAGTCTTCATTAAGATTCAAATAACTAAGTACGTACGTCTTTTCGCCTCCACCAGAACTAGGGTTTTAGATGGGGTAGTTCAGCCAATGTAGATCGCTTTGCTTTGCATTGAGAGTTTCGGTTTCTTTAATAATTGAGGTCCGAACCTCACTTGATTTATAGGAGATGACTCACAAAGGATTCAAGCAATGTACACACATATTCAATTAAAACTGATGCTAAGATTTATTATTTCACACATGATTTTAAGATTTTTGATTTCACAATTATTTATAAAGGACTTGTTCACACACTTGTTCGTTCTGATTTACAGATTATAAAACGGATCGTCATTGATAAACAATTCTTCTATTTCCTCTGAATAGATTTCCTTACAAAACACTTCGGCAAGTAAAGTCCCTTTGGTATATTTATGCGGAGACATGTCACATTATTTACACTAGTAAAACTTCGAACTCCAAAACACTAACACTTTATACATTACAATAATAACAGTGTTTGTTCCACTTACCAGAATTTTCTTTGGGATTATAAAACACTAACACACACTGAATCTACTGCTTGATTGGTTCATTCTGCTCTCGTGACTTCTGTGGTGACTTCTCTAACTCTCTTAATTATCCTCTCTTGCCTTCTGGTGACTGAAGGTCCTACAGGCCTGGTTATACCCAGCCATTTTGACTCAAAACTCCAGTTTTGATTGGGCTAGCCAATTGTGTCAACTTTGTGCCTCCCAAAAATATGATTTGGCTTATCCAGGAGAGGGTTGGTGCTATGGCACTTAACTCCTCCTAGGGTACCATGGTGGTTATTACACGTTACATGTACTACTTTTTCTTAAAAACATAAGAAGTATATGTATTTTAGTAAAACATTCCACTTTTTTTTTTACGCAACACAAAATTGTTAGTGTATTAAAACAAATATTTCTTAGAGTTTCTTAGAGCTCAATAAATTCAATCACCACGACGTTTATAAGACAATCAGAGAGTACATTGGTCTAGTTATCAGAGTCAACACTTACCAAACAACTGGTAAGACCTTTGGTATCATAGTGGTGATCGGTAGACCTACGGCAAACACAAAAAGCTTCTTAGTAAGGCATACGTCATTCAATGGCATCGTCTGTACTTCCACCTGGGCCCTTGAAGCATCAGACCACAACTTGACTCGGCGTGAATTACCTACTCTCCGAAAACTCTTCTCGAATAACAAGTTCCGGCATCTCTTTCTTGAGTGGAGTCTTCCAGATTCCATATTGTGGTGGACAAATCAGAGCAAGTTCCTTCAGTCCCGGTAAATACTCTGGTATCAACATGATGGTTGGCTCAATGGAATGCAGCAACCAACATTGAACCTCCAAGTCTCGTCAGCTTGTTGCACCCCTTTATGATGGCTGCCAACTCTACGTGGGTAACGAAGTGTTGATAGCTTATAACCGGCTGCAAGATTAACTCGGTTAGGTTCTTCAGGTTGGCACCAATGGCCACGGCCGCACTTGCACCTCACATGCAACGATCAAGGTCAAGTGAATTGAGGTCTTTTAAAGAATTGTTAGAAAACATGGAAATCCAAGTTTCTTTGGTCTCAATCACAAAATGAGCATTCTCGTTTTTTACATTGTAGACAGTCTTGTGTTATATCATCGCAATTTATACATCAATCACAACATGCTTGAGAAATTATAAGATTAGGAACGTGAATATATGTGGATGTACCTTGAACTTGCAAATTCTGAGTCGTTTCGATATCGAAAAATACGAACATAAACTTTTTAGCCAATCTTCTCTCCTTCAAAACAGGCATGAAACATAAATGGCCTGGTTTAACATGTTTTGTACATACTGAACAATAAACTTTAAAACATTCATGATTAAAACCAATCATCTGGTTACAAGTTTTACACACTCTCCTAGCATCACAGACTGTTTTATTTTCGATCTTGTTAATTAGATGCGAATCAAAACAAAGAGTACTTCTAAAATAACGACCACACTCGTTGCAATACTTGCTAATACCTCCTGAGAATGTACAAGGAGGCACATTCATACAAGATGAACAAGAGTTTTTACATGTGTGATTTTGACCTCTTTGAAAACCATGGTTACACCCTAAACAAATAAAGTCTGTAGCCATAGCTGCTGTTAAATTTGTTATGACACTAAAGTGTTTTGTATCTTCATTATAAAGTAAATTTAATCGTTTAGAAGAAATATTTACCCCTTGAAAATAAATAGCATCACATTTTAATCCATTATAAACAATAATTTTGTAGTCTAATAAATATGTTTGCAGTTGTTTCAACTCATTAATACCACCGCCGTTATTTAGATTGATATGTGCGTTTTCAATAAGGTCTAGTACTTTTTGTTGAATCTTTTTTCCACATCTGTACAATGCATAATTTGGATCGTGATCTACATGAGCAATGGCTATTATTATAGCATGGGCTAAACAATTCTTAGAAGCAATTACATTAACTATACTTCTTTTTAGATGACTTAATTGGTCTAATGACCGGCCTTTGCTTTTAAGTGTTTTCGAATGTCCATTACCGATAGGCATGGATACATGATCAAAATCTATTAAAAGTTTATCAGAATTTAAAAATTGCGCATTTGATTGAATTACTTTTGACAAAACTGCCCAGACAATGTCAGCAGAAATTTGATCTCGTCTCCTAAAAGATACACCCATAACTTTGTCCATTAAATTATCTGTATTTTTAATTTTGATTCCAATCATATCATTGGCTGGTACATGGAGAAGTACATTGTCAAGTAATTCTTCTATAGCATTTTTAAATATTCAATATGATTAATTTCCGATTCATTTGAATTAAGTTTAACTAAAATTTGCCGCCCCTGGGCTTTAAATCGTGGATATGCACGTGTGACTGAATTAATAATTTTGAATTTTGGAGGATCTGGAGGTGTCTCTATAAAGCGTTTTAAGAATGCTTTCTTCATTGTCTAATCCCAATAGTCATATGGTCCATCAATAATCGAGAAGTTATTGTCTATTCCCATATCGTGGAACATTTGCTCAACTGATCTATATCTTCTATATTCGAAATCATTTTTTTCTTCTTCTTCTTTTTCGAATAAACTTTCGAAGTTTTCAATAATACTTTTGAATATTTCGAAGATCATCTGAGAATATAAATAAAAATGAAAATGAAAACCCTTGCATACAGCAAAGAATTTATTTTATACTTAATATTGGTAAGAATTATTTGAATCTCACTGAGCTATCAATATTTTAATTATTACAAAACAAAATTTACTTACATTGCGGTCTGTATTGTGGTGGTGTTGCTGGGTGAGACACTGGTGATTTTAACTGAGAAACGCATCTCTTTTATATCACATCTAGACCTGTGAAAAAATTATTTTTCATCTTTTAAAAACAACAACGCCTTGATTAAGTTCAAGGCATATAGATGCATTTATTTGCAAACTGCAGCGCATTTGCAACAATTCTTAGAAGCAATTACATTAACTATACTTCTTTTTAGGTGTATTAATTGGTCTAATGACCGGCCTTTGCTTTTAAGTGTTGTCGAATGTCCATTACCAATAGGCATGGATACATGATCAAAATCTATTAAAAGTTTATCAGAATTTAAAAATTGCGCATTTGATTGAATTACTTTTGACAAAACTGCCCAGACAATGTCAGCAGAAATTTGATCTCGTCTCCTAAAAGATACACCCATAACTTTGTTCATTAAATTATCTGTATTTTTAATTTTGATTCCAATCATATCATTGGCTGGTACATGGAGAAGTACATTGTCAAGTAATTCTTCTATAGCATTTTTAAATATTCAATATGATTAATTTCCGATTCATTTGAATTAAGTTTAACTAAAATTTGGCGCTCCTGGGCTTAAATCGTGGATATGCACGTGTGACTGAATTAATAATTTTGAATTTTGGAGGATCTGGAGGTGTCTCTATAAAGCGTTTTAAGAATGCTTCTCATTGTCTAATCCCAATAGTCAAAGTTCATCATAATCGAGAATTATTGTCTATTCCATTCGTGGAACATTTGCTCAATTGTTCTATATCTTCTATATTCAAAATCTTTTTCTTCTTCTTTTTCGAAAACTTCGAGTTTCAATAATACTTTTGAATATTTCGAAGATCATCTGAGAATATAATAAAATGAAAACCCTTGCATACAGCAAGAATTTTATTTATACTTAATATTGGTAAGAATTATTTGAATCTCACTGAGCTATCAATATTTTAATTATTACAAAACAAAATTTACTTACATTGCGTCTGTATTGTGGTGGTGTTGCTGGGTGAGACACTGGTGATTTTAACTGAGAAACGCATCTCTTTTATATCACATCTAGACCTGTGAAAAAATTATTTTTCATCTTTTAAAAACAACAACGCCTTGATTAAGTTCAAGGCATATAGATGCATTTATTTGCAAACTGCAGCGCATTTGCAACAATTCTTAGAAGCAATTACATTAACTATACTTCTTTTTAGGTGACTTAATTGGTCTAATGACCGGCCTTTGCTTTTAAGTGTTGTCGAATGTCCATTACCAATAGGCATGGATACATGATCAAAATCTATTAAAAGTTTATCAGAATTTAAAAATTGCGCATTTGATTGAATTACTTTTGACAAAACTGCCCAGACAATGTCAGCAGAAATTTGATCTCGTCTCCTAAAAGATACACCCATAACTTTGTCCATTAAATTATCTGTATTTTTAATTTTGATTCCAATCATATCATTGGCTGGTACATGGAGAAGTACATTGTCAAGTAATTCTTCTATAGCATTTTTAAAATATTCAATATGATTAATTTCTGATTCATTTGAATTAAGTTTAACTAAAATTTGCCCTCCTGGGCTTAAATCGTGGATATGCACGTGTGACTGAATTAATAATTTTGAATTTTGGAGGATCTGGAGGTGTCTCTATAAAGCGTTTTAAGAATGCTTTCTTCATTGTCTAATCCCAATAGTCATATGGTTCATCAATAATCGAGAAGTTATTGTCTATTCCCATATCGTGGAACATTTGCTCAATTGTTCTATATCTTCTATATTCAAAATCATTTTTTTCTTCTTCTTATTTTTCGAATAAACTTTCGAAGTTTTCAATAATACTTTTGAATATTTCGAAGATCATCTGAGATATAATAAAATGAAAATGAAAACCCTTGCATACAGCAAAGAATTTTATTTATACTTAATATTGGTAAGAATTATTTGAATCTCACTGAGCTATCAATATTTTAATTATTACAAAACAAAATTTACTTACATTGCAGTCTGTATTGTGGTGGTGTTGCTGGTGAGACACTGGTGATTTTAACTGAGAAACGCATCTCTTTATATCACATCTAGACCTGTGAAAAAATTATTTTTAATCTTTTAAAAACAACAACGCCTGATTACGTTCAAGACATATAGATGCATTTATTTGCAAACTGCAGCGCATTTGCAACAATCTTAGAAGCAATTACATTAACTATACTTCTTTTTAGGTGACTTAATTGGTCTAATGACCGGCCTTGCTTTTAAGTGTTTCGAATGTCCATTACAAAGCTGATACATGATCAATCTATTAAAGTTTATCAGAATTTAAAAATTGCGCATTTGATTGAATTACTTTTGACAAAACTGCCCAGACAATGTCAGCAGAAATTTGATCTCGTCTCCTAAAAGATACACCCATAACTTTGTTCATTAAATTATCTGTATTTTTAATTTTGATTCCAATCATATCATTGGCTGGTACATGGAGAAGTACATTGTCAAGTAATTCTTCTATAGCATTTTTAAATATTCAATATGATTAATTTCCGATTCATTTGAATTAAGTTTAACTAAAATTTGGCGCTCCTGGGCTTAAATCGTGGATATGCACGTGTGACTGAATTAATAATTTTGAATTTTGGAGGATCTGGAGGTGTCTCTATAAAGCGTTTTAAGAATGCTTTCTTCATTGTCTAATCCCAATAGTCATATGGTTCATCAATAATCGAGAAGTTATTGTCTATTCCCATATCGTGGAACATTTGCTCAATTGTTCTATATCTTCTATATTCAAAATCATTTTTTTCTTCTTCTTATTTTTCGAATAAACTTTCGAAGTTTTCAATAATACTTTTGAATATTTCGAAGATCATCTGAGAATATAAATAAAAATGAAAATGAAAACCCTTGCATACAGCAAAGAATTTTATTTATACTTAATATTGGTAAGAATTATTTGAATCTCACTGAGCTATCAATATTTTAATTATTACAAAACAAAATTTACTTACATTGCTGTCTGTATTGTGGTGGTGTTGCTGGGTGAGACACTGGTGATTTTAACTGAGAAACGCATCTCTTTTATATCACATCTAGACCTGTGAAAAAATTATTTTTCATCTTTTAAAAACAACAACGCCTTGATTAAGTTCAAGGCATATAGATGCATTTATTTGCAAACTGCAGCGCATTTGCAACAATTCTTAGAAGCAATTACATTAACTATACTTCTTTTTAGGTGACTTAATTGGTCTAATGACCGGCCTTTGCTTTTAAGTGTTTTCGAATGTCCATTACCGAAAGGCATGGATACATGATCAAAATCTATTAAAAGTTTATCAGAATTTAAAAATTGCGCATTTGATTGAATTACTTTTGACAAAACTGCCCAGACAATGTCAGCAGAAATTTGATCTCGTCTCCTAAAAGATACACCCATAACTTTGTTCATTAAATTATCTGTATTTTTAATTTTGATTCCAATCATATCATTGGCTGGTACATGGAGAAGTACATTGTCAAGTAATTCTTCTATAGCATTTTAAAATATTCAATATGATTAATTTCTGATTCATTTGAATTAAGTTTAACTAAAATTTGCCGCCCCTGGGCTTTAAATCGTGGATATGCACGTGTGACTGAATTAATAATTTTGAATTTTGGAGGATCTGGAGGTGTCTCTATAAAGCGTTTTAAGAATGCTTTCTTCATTGTCTAATCCCAATAGTCATATGGTTCATCAATAATCGAGAAGTTATTGTCTATTCCCATATCGTGGAACATTTGCTCAATTGTTCTATATCTTCTATATTCAAAATCATTTTTTTCTTCTTCTTATTTTTCGAATAAACTTTCGAAGTTTTCAATAATACTTTTGAATATTTCGAAGATCATCTGAGAATATAAATAAAAATGAAAACCCTTGCATACAGCAAAGAATTTTATTTATACTTAATATTGGTAAGAATTATTTGAATCTCACTGAGCTATCAATATTTTAATTATTACAAAACAAAATTTACTTACATTGCTGTCTGTATTGTGGTGGTGTTGCTGGGTGAGACACTGGTGATTTTAACTGAGAAACGCATCTCTTTTATATCACATCTAGACCTGTGAAAAAATTATTTTTCATCTTTTAAAAACAACAACGCCTTGTTAGTTCAAGGATATAGATGCATATTTCAAATGCAGCGCATTTAACAATCTAGAAGCATTACATTAAATACTTCTTTTAGTGACTTATTGGCTAATGACCGGCTTGCTTTTAGTGTGTCGATGTCATTACAATAGGCTTATGAACATTAAAAATTAACTTAATTCTTTTGGATTATGTTTTTTTCCAATGTAAATTTTTCCCAAAAACCACCATTATTAAGTAATTTAATTTAAATCCATTTGTTCTTGAAAATTCAAATTCCTTTTTAATTTTAAGAAACCCTTTTTTAATTGTTTAAATGTCTTTAAAATTCAATTTTTTTATGAATTTTAAAATTTTTTAACTTTAAATTTCCCTTAAATTTAATTTTAAAAAAAAAAAAAAAAAAAATTTAAATTAAATAATTTTGTTTAATATGGTTTTAAGTTTTAATTTTTTTAATCCTTTTTTTATTTTAAAAGGTTTTATTTATTAATTCTAATTAAAAATTTTAATTTAACTTTTTTTTAATTTTGAATTTTATTCCAAATATTTATTTCAAAAATTTTAATGAAAAGGGTTTGCAATTTATTTTTAAAAATTTTTTCTTTGAAAAATTTAAATTTAAAAAAAATTTTTTCGAAAGGGTTTGAACCTTTAAAAAATTTTAAATTTTTTAAAATTTTTCTTAAACCCTTTTTTTTTAAAAATTTTTTTCGGGGCTTAAAATTTAAAAAAAAATTCTTTTTTTAATTGAAAACCCTTTTAAAAAATTTTTTGGCTAAAACAAAAAAAAAAAATTTAATTAAAAATTATAAATACTTTAAATTTTAGAAATTCAAGAAATTTTTTTTTAAAAGTTTAATTTTCCTTTAAAATGATTTTTACATTAAATTTTAATTTAAAAGGTTTGAATTTTTAAATTTAAAAATTTTATTCAATCAATTTTAAGTTATAAATTTTTTTTTTTAAAAATGATGAAAAATTTTATTTAATTTTTTTTATTTTTTGGAAAAATTTTTTCAATTCTTTTAAATTGAATATGGATTAAAAATTTTAAATTTTTTGTTTTTTATAATTTAAAATTTTTTTTCTTCCTTTTAAAAAAATTTTTAAAAAATTTTTTGTTCCTGTAAAAATTTTTTTTTTTTTTTTTTTTTTTTTTTTTTTTTTTTTTTTTTTTTTTTTTTTTTTTTTTTTTTTTTTTTTTTTTTTTTTTTTTTTTTTTTTTTTTTTTTTTTTTTTTTTTTTTTTTTTTTTTTTTTTTTTTTTTTTTTTAAAAAAAAAAAAAAAATAAATTAAAAAAAAAAAAAAAAAAAAAAAAAAAAAAAAAAAAAAAAAAAAAAAAAAAAAAAAAAAAAAAAAAAAAAAAAAAAAAAAAAAAAAAAAAAAAAAAAAAAAAAAAAAAAAAAAAAAAAAAAATTGCACATTTATGATACTTTGAAAAACTGCCCAGACAATGTCAGCAGAAATTGATCTGTCTCTAAAGATACACCATAACTTGTCATTAATTATCTGTATTTTTAATTTGATTCCAATCATATCATGGCTGGTACAGGGGAAGTACTGTCAAGTAATCTTCTATAGCATTTTTAAAATTCAATTGATAATTTCCGATTCATTTGAATAAGTTTAACTAAATTTGGCGCTCCTGGCTTAAATCGTGGATATGCACGTGTGACTGAATTAATAATTTTGATTTGGAGGGTCGGAGGTGTCTCTATAAAGCGTTTTAGAATGCTTTTCATTGTCTAATCCAATAGTCTTGGTTCATCAAAATCGGAAGTTATGTCTATTCCATATGTGGAAATTGCCCCAATTGTTTATATTCTATATTCAAAATCATTTTTCTTCTTCTTATTTTGAAAACTTCGAAGTTTCAATATACTTTTGATATTTCGAGATATCGAGAATATAAATGAAATAAAACCCTGCATAGCAAAGAATTTATTTATACTTAATATGTAAGAATATTTGATCTCCTGAGCTTTATTTTTAATATTACAAAACAAAATTACTTACATTGCGTCGTATTGTGGTGGTGTTGCGGTGAGGACATGTGATTTTAACTGAGAAACGCATCTCTTTTATATCACATCTAGACCTGTGAAAAATTATTTTTCATCTTTTAAAAACAAACAACGCCTTGATTAAGTTCAAGGCATATAGATGATTTATTTGCAAACTGCAGCGCATTTGCAACAATTCTTAGAAGCAATTACATTAACTATACTTCTTTTTAGTGACTTAATTGGTCTAATGACCGGCTTTTGCTTTTAAGTGTTGTCGAATGTACATTACCAAAGGGCATGGATACATGATCAAAATCTATTAAAAGTTTATCAGAATTTAAAAATTGCGCATTTGATTGAATTACTTTTGACAAAACTGCCCAGACAATGTCAGCAGAAATTTGATCTCGTCTCCTAAAAGATACACCCATTAACTTTGTTCATTAAATTATCTGTATTTTTAATTTTGATTCCAATCATATCATTGGCTGGCACATGGGAGAAGTACATTGTCAAGTAATTATTCTATAGCATTTTTTAAAAATTCAATATGATTAATTTCCGATTCATTTGAATTAAGTTTAACTAAAATTTGGCGCTCCTGGGCTTAAATCGGGATATGCACGTGTGACTGAATTAATAATTTTGAATTTTGAAGGATCTGGAGGTGTCTCTATAAAGCGTTTGAAGAATGCTTTCTTCATTGTCTAATCCAATAGTCATATGGTTCATCAATAATCGAGAAGTCATTGTCTATTCCCAAATCGTGGAACATTTGCTCAATTGTTCTATATCTTCTATATTCAAAATCATTTTTTTCTTCTTCTTATTTTCGAATAAACTTTCGAAGTTTTCAATAATACTTTTGAATATTTCGAAGATCATCTGAGAATAAAAATGAAAATGAAAACCCTTGCATACAGCAAAGAATTTTATTTATACTTAATATTGGTAAGAATTATTTGAATCTCACTGAGCTATCAATATTTTAATTATTACAAAACAAAATTTACTTACATTGCTGTCTGTATTGTGGTGGTGTTGCTGGGTGAGACACTGGTGATTTTAACTGAGAAACGCATCTCTTTTATATCACATCTAGACCTGTGAAAAAATTATTTTCATCTTTTAAAAAACAACAAAGCCTTGATTACGTTCAAGACATATAGATGCATTTATTTGCAAACTGCAGCGCATTTGCAACAATTCTTAGAAGCAATTACATTAACTATACTTCTTTTTAGGTGACTTAATTGGTCTAATGACCGGCCTTTGCTTTTAAGTGTTGTCGAATGTCCATTACCAATAGGCATGGATACATGAACAAAATCTATTAAAAAATTTATCAGAATTTAAAAAATTGCGCATTTGATTGAATTACTTTTGACAAAACTGCCCAGACAATGTCAGCAGAAATTTGATCTCGTCTCCTAAAAGATACACCCATAACTTTGTCCATTAAATTATCTGTATTTTAATTTTGATTCCAATCATATCATTGGCTGGTACATGGAGAAGTACATTGTCAAGTAATTCTTCTATAGCATTTTTAAATATTCAATATGATTAATTTCCGATTCATTTGAATTAAGTTTAACTAAAATTTGGCGCTCCTGGGCTTAAATCGTGGATATGCACGTGTGACTGAATTAATAATTTTGAATTTTGGAGGATCTGGAGGTGTCTCTATAAAGCGTTTTAAGAATGCTTTCTTCATTGTCTAATCCCAAATAGTCATATGGTTCATCAATAATCGAGAAGTTATTGTCTATTCCCATATCGTGGAACATTTGCTCAATTGTTCTATATCTTCTATATTCAAAATCATTTTTTTCTTCTTCTTATTATTTTCGAATAAACTTTCGAAGTTTTCAATAATACTTTTGAATATTCGAAGATCATCTGAGAATATAAATAAAATGAAATGAAAACCCTTGCATACAGCAAAGAATTTTATTTATACTTAATATGGTAAGAATTATTTGAATCTCACTGAGCTATCAATATTTTAATTATTACAAAACAAAATTTACTTACATTGCAGTCTGTATTTGTGGGTGGTGTTGCTGGGTGAGACACATGTGATTTTAAACTGAGAAACGCATCTCTTTTATATCACATCTAGACCTGTGAAAAATATTTTTCATCTTTTAAAACAACAACGCCTTGATTACGTTCAAGACATATAGATGCATTTATTTGCAAACTGCAGCGCATTTGCAACAATTATTAGAAGCAATTACATTAACTATACTTCTTTTTAGGTGTATTAATTGGTCTAATGACCGGCCTTTGCTTTTAAGTGTTGTCGAATGTCCATTACCAATAGGCATGGATACATGATCAAAATCTATTAAAAGTTTATCAGAATTTAAAAATTGCGCATTTGATTGAATTACTTTTGACAAAACTGCCCAGACAATGTCAGCAGAAATTTGATCTCGTCTCCTAAAGATACACCCATAACTTTGTCCATTAAATTATCTGTATTTTTAATTTTGATTCCAATCATATCATTGGCTGGTACATGGAGAAGTACATTGTCAAGTAATTCTTCTATAGCATTTTAAATATTCAATATGATTAATTTCCGATTCATTTGAATTAAGTTTAACTAAAATTTGCCGCACCTGGGCTTTAAATCGTGGATATGCACGTGTGACTGAATTATAATTTTGAATTTTGAAGGATCTGGAGGTGTGTCTATAAAGCGTTTGAAGAATGCTTTCTTCATTGTCTTATCCAAATAGTCATATGGTTCATCAATAATCGAGAAGTCATTGTCTATTCCCAAATCATGGAACATTGCTCAATTGTTCTATATCTTCTATATTCAAAATCATTTTTTCTTCTTCTTATTTTTTCGAATAAACTTTCGAAGTTTTCAATAATACTTTTGATATTTCGAAGATCATCTGAGAATATAAATAAAAGAAAATGAAAACCCTTGCATACAGCAAAGAATTTTATTTATACTTAATATTGGTAAGAATTATTTGAATCTCACTGAGCTATCAATATTTTAATTATTACAAAACAAAATTTACTTACATTGCAGTCTGTATTGTGGTGGTGTTGCTGGGTGAGACACTGTGATTTTAACTGAGAAACGGATCTCTTTTATATCACATCTAGACCTGTGAAAAAATTATTTTTAATCTTTTAAAAACAACAACGCCTGATTACGTTCAAGACATATAGATGCATTTATTTGCAAACTGCAGCGCATTTGCAACAATTATTAGAAGCAATTACATTAACTATACTTCTTTTAGGTGACTAATTGGTCTAATGACCGGCCTTTGCTTTTAAGTGTTGTCGAATGTCCATTACCAAATAGGCATGGATACATGATCAAAATCTATTAAAAGTTTATCAGAATTTAAAAATTGCGCATTTGATTGAATTACTTTTGACAAAACTGCCCAGACAATGTCAGCAGAAATTTGATCTCGTCTCCTAAAGATACACCCATAACTTTGTCATTAAATTATCTGTATTTTTAATTTTGATTCCAATCATATCATTGGCTGGTACATGGAGAAGTACATTGTCAAGTAATTCTTCTATAGCATTTTTAAATATCAATATGATTAATTTCCGATTCATTTGAATTAAGTTTAACTAAAATTTGCGCTCCTGGGCTTAAATCGTGGATATGCACGTGTGACTGAATTAATAATTTTGAATTTTGGAGGATCTGGAGGTGTCTCTATAAAGCGTTTTAAGAATGCTTTCTTCATTGTCTTATCCAAATAGTCATATGGTTCATCAATAATCGAGAAGTCATTGTCTATTCCCAAATCGTGGAACATGTGCTCAATTGTTCTATATCTTCTATATTCAAAATCATTTTTTTCTTCTTCTTATTTTTGAATAAACTTTCGAAGTTTTCAATAATACTTTTGAATATTTCGAAGATCATCTGAGAAATAAATGAAAATGAAAAACCCTTGCATACAGCAAAGAATTTTATTTATACTTAATATTGGTAAGAATTATTTGAATCTCACTGAGCTATCAATATTTTAATTATTACAAAACAAAATTTACTTACATTGCAGTCTGTATTGTGGTGGTGTTGCTGGGTGAGACACTGGTGATTTTAACTGAGAAACGCATCTCTTTTATATCACAAATAGACCTGTGAAAAAATTTTTTTCATCTTTTAAAAACAACAACGCCTTGATTAAGTTCAAGACATATAGATGCATTTATTTGCAAACTGCAGCGCATTTGCAACAATTCTTAGAAGCAATTACATTAACTATACTTCTTTTTAGGTGTACTTAATTGGTCTAATGACGGCCTTTGCTTTTAAGTGTTGTCGAATGTCCATTACCAATAGGCATGGATACATGATCAAAATCCATTAAAAGTTTATCAGAATTTAAAAATTGCGCATTGATTGAATTACTTTGACAAAACTGCCCAGACAAGTCAGCAGAAATTTGATCTCGTCTCCTAAAAGATACACCCATAACTTTGTCCATTAAATTATCTGTATTTTTAATTTTGATTCCAATCATATCATTGGCTTGTACATGGAGAAGTACATTGTCAAGTAATTCTTCTATAGCATTTTTAAATATTCAATATGATTAATTTCGATTCATTTGCATTAAGTTAAACTAAAATTTGCCGCCCCTGGCTTTAAATCGTGGATATGCACGTGTGACTGAATTAATAATTTTGAATTTTGGAGGATCTCGAGGTGTCTATATAAAGCGTTTTAAGAATGCTTTCTTCATTGTCTAATCCCAATAGTCATATGTTCATAATCGAGAAGTTATTTTTTCCATATCTTGAACTTTTCAACTGATCTATATTTCTATATTAATCATTTTTTCTTCTTCTTCTTTGAATAAACTTTCGAAGTTTTCATAATACTTTTGAATATTTCGAAGTCATTCTGAGAATATAAATAAAAATGAAAATGAAACCTTGCATTACAGCAAAGAATTTATTTTATACTTAATATTGTAAGAATTATTTGAATGCACTGAGCATCACATATTTTAATTATTACAAACAAAATTTACTTACATTCATCTGTATGTGGTGGGGGGAGACATGTGTGATTTTAAAAAAAACCTTATAACAAGCTTTATAATCATTTACTTTAAAAAATATTTCACATTTTAAAAAAGCTTATTAAGTTCAGCTTAGTGACTTAATTTTGAAACTCAGCCATTTGCTTCTATTTTAATGCTTACATTACTTACTTATTTTAAGTTTTAATTGTCAATGACATTGCATTTTTAAAGTTTTGATTAAATTCCAAAAGGTGATAAATTAATCTTTTAAAAGTTTCATCAATTTAAAAATTGATTTTTAATTTATTCCAATTATATGCTGTAATGTATCAATATTAATCTCTCATGCTAAATATTAACATAATTATTCTTAATTTGTTAATTTTAATTTTGAATTCTCTTTAATTATTCTGTAACTGGAATCTATTAATGTTGAATTTTGGATCATAGATTTATTAAATATTTAAATGATTTATTTCGTATACCTCAATTTATTTAATTAACTAGAATTTTGTCTCAATTCAAAGTGTAATTGTACTGAATTTAATATTTTAATTTTGAGAATCGATTTTTTCTTTTAATTTTATAAAATTTTCTTTTAAAAATTTCAATATTTCAATATGCTGAATATAATGAAAATGAAAATTGCTATCGCAAAGAAATTTTATAATATTTATATGTTATTTTTGAATCTCATGTATCAATTTTTAATTTTACAAAAAATTTCTAACATTGCAATATTTTGTATTTGCTGGGAACACTGTGATTTAAATGAAAAGACACCTTTTTATACACATAGAACCTGTGTAAAAAATTATTGTACATTTTAAATGAATCACAACTACATATTTAATTATTAGCATAAGATATTTATTCAAACTGAGCGTCTTTACAATTGTGACAATATTACACTGCTTTTTTTAGGTGACTTAATTGTCTAATCCTTTTATTTAACGTGTAAAATTCATTTCATAGTCATGAACAAAGTCAAATATTAAAAGTTATCAGATTTAAATTATTTGAATTGAATACTTTTGAACAAATCAGCAATTCATAAATTTTTTCCTAAAAGATACCCAATTCGTCACTTAATTTTATTTTTTGATTCCATATACATTGGCTGGTACATGAGAAAGTACATTCAAGTAATTTCTAAATTTAAAATTCAATTATGATTAATTTCCGATTTGAATTAATTTACAAAATGCAGCAATCGGTAAATCGTGGAATGCACGTGTGACTGAATTAATATTCATTAATTTGATCGAAATTATCTTAATTTTTAAGAATGCTTTCATCATTGTCTAATCCCAATAGTCATATGGTTCATCAATAATCGAGAAGTTATTGTCTATTCCATATCGTGGAACATGTGCTCAATTGTTCTATATCTTCTATATTCAAAATCATTTTTTTCTTCTTCTTCTTTTTCGAATAAACTTTCGAAGTTTTCAATAATACTTTTGAATATTTCGAAGATCATCTGAGAATATAAATAAAAATGAAAATGAAAACCCTTGCATACAGCAAAGAATTTATTTTATACTTAATATTGGTAAGAATTATTTGAATCTCACTGAGCTATCAATATTTTAATTATTACAAAACAAAATTTACTTACATTGCGGTCTGTATTGTGGTGGGGTTGCTGGTGAGACACATGTGATTTTAACTGAGAAACGCATCTCTTTTATATCACATCTAGACCTGTGAAAAAATTATTTTTCATCTTTTAAAAACAACAACGCCTTGATTAAGTTCAAGGCATATAGATGCATTTATTTGCAAACTGCAGCGCATTTGCAACAATTCTTAGAAGCAATTACATTAACTATACTTCTTTTTAGGTGACTTAATTGGTCTAATGACCGGCCTTTGCTTTTAAGTGTTGTCGAATGTCCATTACCAATAGGCATGGATACATGAACAAAATCTATTAAAAGTTTATCAGAATTTAAAAATTGCGCATTAGATTGAATTACTTTTGACAAAACTGCCCAGACAATGTCAGCAGAAATTTGATCTCGTCTCCTAAAATATACACCCATAACTTTGTCCATTAAATTATCTGTATTTTTAATTTTGATTACAATCATATCATTGGCTGGTACATGGAGAAGTACATTGTCAAGTAATTCTTCTATAGCATTTTTAAATATTCAATATGATTAATTTCTGATTCATTTGAATTAAGTTTAACTAAAATTTGCCGCCCCTGGGCTTTAAATCGTGGATATGCACGTGTGACTGAATTAATAATTTTGAATTTTGGAGGATCTGGAGGTGTCTCTATAAAGCGTTTTAAGAATGCTTTCTTCATTGTCTAATCCCAATAGTCATATGGTTCATCAATAATCGAGAAGTTATTGTCTATTCCCATATCGTGGAACATTTGCTCAACTGATCTATATCTTCTATATTCGAAATCATTTTTTTCTTCTTCTTCTTTTTCAATAAACTTTCGAAGTTTTTTTAGAGGGTTGTGACTTCCTTCTTTACCACTGGCTTTCTGATTGGAGACTGAACTTCCTTCGTTTATTGACTGCTGCTTTATATAGTAAATCCTTTAACCTGTTCTTTAATCTGATTGGTTAACGATGACTCTTTTATTTCGTTCTTTACTCTGATTGTTTAAAAATGACATATTTGCGATATTGTCATAATGTCACCTAAGTTTGTGGAATCTGTGCTTTCAAATGTAACTTTAGTTCGAGGAATTGCATGGTTCTATCCGGATTTAACTAACCGTTATTGACAACCTGCTGTAATATAATATCGTCCAATTCTTTGAATCTGCTCATAACGCTAATTACATTCCTTAATTGGAATTATTATGAAATGCTTGTGGTATTTTATCTGAAAACTAAGCTTCGACTTGCTTGTTCTTTCTAAATTCACTTTGCTAAATAGAACGTTGATTTCAGTCTACTACATAGCTCTTTCCTCTATTTAATAGTTTTCATCGTTATATAAAAATGATAAAACTTTTGCGAACTAAATTTTATAACACATACCTCTGCACTTATTCCTGTACCATACACATACGTATAGCTCGTGTCCATTGCCAATGTCAATATGTCATAAAAAACTTTTTTCACTAACACTGCTTTTCTTTATTCATCGCGAGAGTTCCACCAGTTCGGTTCGTTGATAACAAGTAATTCTGTCCAAAAATCGACTTCGTCGTCTGACCACACTTCAATTTGTTCTTGATAATCACGAGCTTTAGACAGATACTGTATTCTGTATTGCAATTCGATCAAAGTTGGGTGGACGTCCATGGGGTCGTGATGTCGTCGGTGCATAAACATGTTTTCTATTGGTATACGAAGGGCTCGTAGGTCTGCGAAAGCAATCAGTCGACGCACCAAAGTCTCTTGCAGGGCGGCATAAGAGGGAGTCGTAAAAGTAATCGTTACTGATGACGCGGGAGGTGGGGGATTATTTGCTCTGACTTGGGGCGGTTCTTGCGTCATCACAGGAGTGACAGGGGGGTTTTCCGGAGGCGTATCGTTGGTTAAATCAATCGGATCTTCTTCAGCTACAGGGAGTACAGGGTCCTCATTTTCGTGTTGGGCTTGCGCGTGCGTGAAGTTCTCAGTTGTCCAACGGGCATTCGGGTATCGTTCTGCCGTAGATAGAGGTTGGTTGACAGTGTTTGTGCCTTGTCTGCGGATGCCTTCCGTGACTGGGACGCTGCTGGCACGTCGCCTGTCTCCAAGGCGTCTGATTAGTATGTGCTGTCTCAGTGCCTGCAAAATAGAATTTCGACTCTGGGGACGGTGACGTACTCCGGGCGTCAGCGTTAGATCTTCTGTATTCCTTTTCATTCTACATCTAATAGTATGTTTCACTCACTACTGAACCATAAGTCAAACTAATGCTCACCTGTTTACGACGCGACCTATTTATGTTTCATTGGTAATCAGGGTTGCGGCCAAAAGAGGGGGGGGGGAAGTTTGGGTAATTAGTAGGTTACGACCGTTTCTCTTGAATTCCCTATGGCTTCTGACAACCAAGTCGTTAAAGTGTTTACATACGATTATTTCTTAATATATCTCATTAACCTCGAAATCCAAATGGAAGGTCGTTAACTAATAATTTGTTTGCAATAAAAGTTTACAAAATGCCCCTTAGTATAATGAAATCAATTTTTTTTTTAAATTTTGTATGTAATGTTTTTATTTTTATTTTATTTTACAATCCTCACTGATTAGCTATCCACGCCTCATGCTTGGGGCTCCAGGCATAGCCTAACCAGTCCCACCATCCTTCTTCCCACCTGTCATCCTGCAATCTCTCCCCGTCGTACATGTTTAAAAAAACGTTCCGGGTTGCTATAAAACTCCCATTTCATCTTCCCGATCCTCGGGTACGGAAGCGTGAACAAATGTGCCCAAAAGGCCGCTACCACCGCAAATATTTTCACTACGTCCATGCTATAATGACTCAAACGTGCAACTTAATTAAACCTTTGATTTCTCAATCTCTTTACATTGAACTAACAAAAATTTGGTACTTACGTTGGTTGATGTCTGATGTCGAATTAATAGTGATTAAATTAACTTTTCCGTCTCCTTTTACATGCATTTTTGGTTCCTGGTTCTAAACTTCAAAACATATTTGCGAGTTATTTGCTTAAATTTCCCATTAAATTCTTATTTTCTTCCTGTCAATTCTCAGAATTCTAAATAAATACTCTATTTTTCTTCTGCACTGTCCAGTGAATAACATCCTTATTAAGGTGTTTATTAACTTTCTCATCTCATTATAATGAGTTCTAAAATATCATCTTTAATTTTCGGCTATGGAGTGTTTGGAAAGACTGCACTTGTCAAATGGTTAATAAAACATTCGAGCTTGCAACCTATTATGGGCTTGTCAGAGGCTAGATACAAAGCTTGCGACCTTTTTTAATAGTTCGCCAGAGGCTTTCACACACACCTGAACTTTAGCGTGCATGTTACTGCCTCGCCAGGATGAAAATTAGGTTAAAGAAAACCGCCACCATTAATGTAAGATAAAACATTCATTGTTCTTGCTCACACTGAAGTGCATCTTCCAATCCATTCCGTTTTTTGATAGATATTCCGAGCAACTGGATTCAATTGTTCCATTTCCATTTCGGACAAAGCTGGTGCAGACATTCTAACCACATTATGGGGTTCAGATATGTTTATTGCTGTTACTATGCGTTTCCTATCGCCCATGATTTTAATGTAAATCAATTTCCGTTTGCGTATGATAACTATCAATGCAATTACCAAACAAATTCCAAATCCGGTCGAGATATAATATGATATATGTTCTGATTGTGGTTGGTACCATTTAGGTTGCACGGCCTCTAACTGTTGTAACCATTTTGAGCATGGAATTTCTAATGGGGGTGAAGCTTCGTCTCGAATTGACTTTAAAACTTTATCAATGTCGTCCGGCGTTCCTACTGAAGAAACTAATGTTTTATTATATGTCCTACTCCATCTATAATTGATCGTTGGGAACGATGTTCTTGTGGTGCAATAGTATCATGAATTATATTGTAACGGTCCTAGCAGGGGTGACAACGAATTGCCCTCCTAGCCAGCAGCCGGTTACTCAACACGCCTCCATCAAGATTGAGTTTGTAGGGTTCAAATCTAGGCCCTTTGGTAAAAACACTTGATTGACATTGAAAGGTATGGTTATCTTTTAATTAGAGGTATTTCACCTCTGGTGGATTCAGTCAATTAGGTAAATAAACAAGTATGAGATAACACAAATGCTGACTACATATGTAATATTTATTAAGAACACATCATGTACAATAATATACCCCCATATTCACTTGGATCTGGTATGGTAAGTAGTATAGTACGCCAATGGGCTGGTCACTATCACTAGACGATTGGGCTGGCCCCTCCCCTTTTGCAAGTTTTTAATGACATTATCACTAGACGATTGGGCTAGCCCCTTCCATTTTGCAAGTTTTTAATGATTGGCACGTGTCCCCATTAATTAGCATTACAGGCCTCAGTCACTAGACGATTGGGCTGACCCCTCACAAACGCGCGAAGGTTCCACCCGGAGACAGAAGAGGGCAACGAATGCGTGTTCAAAACAAATTTAAGTGCATTGATGATGATACTAATGCATCTTCGAAGGCTCTTAGAACTAGGAAGCGCGCCCCTGTTGACAGGAGTCTCGATCTATGCATGCTTCTCAACGCACCAGATAGGTCACTGAACCAAACATTTTTTTTTTTTTTTTTAAATGTGATACACTGAAAAACAGTCCACGTCGTTTGCTTCTTCGAAAGCTTTGCGAAATTTGAGGCACGACAATCGAAGTATATCAACGTCTCGTTTGCAGTGCTTCTCTATCCCAATTTTGAAATTAAATATTTTTCCTTTTGCAACCTTCCTTTGTATGTATGATGTATGTATGATCGACAAGGTACTCTTGGAATCTACGAACATGCTCCAGACCACCCCCGCCCGAAAGGTCGACGCCGGCTCTGTTACACAGATCCTCCGCCGCCGCCCTTTGAACGTTTTCGTTGTCTGACATCTGTTTGTAGTCTCTCTTGCTAATATCCACTCTTGCCGCCCCTACTACGAGTCCTCGCGCAAGACAGAGAAAGTCTTCCTTCACACGTCTGAATGAGAGTTTACGTTCCATTGCATGTTCGAGCGATTCGGTTTTTCTACCCTTGCCCAATGGGACGTTGGTGTAGCCGAATGTCGCTGTTAAAGCGCCACTGGTTAAAAAACTAGCATTGCTTTGCACCACTGAGAAAAGCTTTCTCAGTACGACTTCAGCAGTGAGCTGGTTAACTCGGCGGTAAGTGAGGCCTAAAGGTTGTTCTGGACAAGCCGTGCTACAAATTTGCAGTAATGCACCTTGTAATGCGCGGGCGTATTACCCCGCGCGTACGTTAGCAGATTTGTGAACGTTCGTTCATAAAACATTTCAGGGTGGGTATTTTCGGACACCGCGTGTATTTAGTTTTGAAATGTCTATAAAACCTAGGACCCGAGTACATGATTGTGAACCCCAAGTCTTCGGCTGGTGGCGTCACTGGGGAGGATGGTGATGACATCTCCGATTCGTCGCTTTCATTCTCCCCACTGACGCCACTACCACCCCCGCCCATTCGGCGATTCCTACTGTGATTTACCTGACGTCTCGACATGCCGATGTTGCCGCCACCGCGGTGTGGTGCCGGTGGGTCGCGGCTTCACCTCGCGCCGTCGTCCCTCTCGCCCCCATGCCGTTGCAACTTCCAAAAGTGACAAGGTCCCGGGCATCGCGGGGCGACGAAGTCGTCGTCGTCGTCCTCGTCGTCCTCCGGGTCACCGCACCCCACAGTGATGGCGCACCGCTTGCACCCACCACAGCACATGCCGCAGTCGCAGCATCCGCCACACCTCGATTCGAGGTCGCATTCACATCGACATCGTGCTACTCTGTGAAACATCGAGCATTGCATAAGTTTGGTATAAACACCACCGTCACTATTATAAATACATAAATATGGTGGGGGGTGGATTTATGTTCCCTGTGGAGAGGGTTTATGACCTAATGAAGTTAATGAAGCTGCCTCCACCTCAACGTGTTTATTGTCTTGTTGAGGATCGACATAAATAGGGGTAGAGCGAGGGGTTTGAGGCGTAGAATGGAGGGGGATGGGATCTTGGACTACTGAGTAGTACCGGGGTGATTTGTGCTTACTAGAAGGAGTTCCCTTTTTTGTATAAAGTGAGGTAATATTCGGACAAAGTCAGGTGTTATGTAATGTTCTGGTCAATAAGTGTTTTAGGAAAATGCATTTATTATTCAGTTGCAAGACATGACATAATAATGATAATAATGAAATAACCGTTTTCCTTATAATAATATACCTTTTACTAAGTGCCACAAAGGGGCGGGTAACTTAGGATAGACCTGCATCAAAATGCAGTGTGCAACAAGATAAGATCAATTAACATTAACACTATGCAACGAGCATATTTGAAGATGACATGGAATTAATTGGTGAAGCCAATTAATTATTATAACTTAATTAATTAATATGTTTGGTACTCACCCTTATCTCGGACTGACACTGACGTTTTATTGGTAACACTGAATTTATACGTATTCACAGAGAGGTGCCGAGTACATAGGTGGGAAGTTTATGGTAAGTTAGGGAACCAGGAGCTTTTGTCCTGTAATTGCAGACTTAGTTGCGGGATGCGAGTGTACTGTCCACTGACAGTCTTTTGTCTATGGCTAGGGGCGGGATCTTTATGTACTAATACATTTTAGAGTGCTCTCTACAAGTTTAGTGGCCTATCTTCCCTGTGTATAAGAATTGTTATTGTAAATCCTGAGAAAGCAATGATTGACCTTGTGTACAGGAAGATGCTAGAATTAGTGATATTTTGTAATAAAATGTTATTGACAAAATATCAGCTATAGTGTGTTGACTTTAAGTATGATGAATAGCTATACTAGCTTTACTGTAAGAATGTAAATTTAAGCTAAATGGGAAAAAAATCCTCGACCGCCTTGATGCGGTGGGTTCTGCGGAAACCCGCCCTGGTGAAAGTGTGGCGGGTTCTGCGGAAACCCGCCCTGGTGAAAGTGCGGCGGGTTCTGTGGAAACCCGCCCTGCAGAAACCCGGGCGCTGGCTGGCGGGGATAGATGATCATTGGTTGCATTGGCTGGTGGGTCTGTTGGCCAACCACCGGCCTGTGGAGGGGTTCTTCAACTGGAAGGTCTTCTCTACGGGCCTGTTTGGCCTCGACCCCGACCTTTTCGCTGCTGTCGCCGCTGCTGCCTCCGCTGCCTCCGCTGCCGCCGCCGTCGCTGCCTCCGTGCTTACTTTTTGTAGCACCTTTACCTTTAACTACAGACGCATATTATGAATCTGCAAAATGTAAATACATAAACTTATTCACCAAATTTGGCGATTTAAACCTACAAGAAATAAAAAATTGAAAAATAGGCTGGAAATTGGAAACATTTAATTTAACGACAGTAGGCCTACAGTGTTTGTTCTGGGAATATTATATTATTATTTTTATTTGTCATGCTGTGAATGCATGCAGTGACCAAGGTGTATCGAATCTTGCACACTTAAGGTTCCCCCAAATTTTGTGGGAGATTGAGTACCTAAACCTTGCAATCTTTACTCTTACACTTATTTCGTACTGGCTATGTTTTCCATAGGATCGAATGCATTTCAAAACATGTTCTATAGTACAATCTAGAAATTACAAAACTTTCCTGGCTGGGGGTTTGAGCCCAGGTCTTTCAATTTCGGGTATAAGGGCGCCTTAGCCAACTCGACTCCCACTATCCTCCCTAGTGCCAAGCACCATAACCAAACATAAATAGTAGGCCTACATACCATACCTAAACACTAAAAATGCACAGTCACTTTAAATCATTGAAAAAGGCTGTGTGTTCGCTAAATAAATTATTCAAAATATGCATAGTTTGAGGTGGCGTATTGGAAGAGAGCGGCTGAGATGGTTTCTACACATGAAAAGGATGGAAACAGAAAGAACACCAATAAGAGAATATGCACGGTTGCAGCTAGACTACCCCCGAACGGGCGGCCATATAGACGAACGCGTGCGCTATCTACATTCTCTTGTTTCCTCGAATACATGTCGGGTTTTGACAGTAGTGTAGCCTGTACATCTACCGCGAAATTAATTTTTGATATTCGGTTATTTGGATATATTTCAAACAACAAAACTAGAAAGAACTGGTATTTGTACAGTTTGTAAAAAAATACCGTACACCAACTGTTATATCAGAAATCTATTTTTACTTATACTTAGGTGGAAGCTAAAGGTGTTTAGAAACTATATCCAGAAAACCAATTCTCAAAATTTAATTTTGCACCAGATGTGCAGGCTACACTATTGTCAACAAAACGACATAATGGCAGAGGAGTGAGGTTATTTCTCGCTCCCCCCCCCCCCCCACAACCCCTAAAATAAAATGCTTTTTTATTAAAGGTACTCTTTCTTTCAGCCAACTTTCACTGTCTTTTAAGCCTTAACATTGAATTATTCAAACTTACAAGTGATGCACGTGTACTGCCCGGAACCCTCCTCGACCGCCTTGATGTGGTGGGTTCTGCGGAATCCCGCCCTGGTGAAAGTGGGGCGGGTTCTGCGGAAACCCGCCCTGCAGAAACCCGGGCGCTGGCTGGCGGGGATAGATCATCATCAGTTGCATTTGCTGGTGCGTCTGTTTGCCAACCACCGGCCTGTGGAGGGGTTCTACAACTGGAAGGGGATCCTCTTCTCTACGGGCCTGTTTGGCCTCGACCCCGACCTTTTCGCTGCTGTCGCCGCCTGCTGCTCCGCTCGCTGCCTCCGTGCTTTCTTTTTGTAGCACCTTTAGGCCTACCTTTAACTACAGACGCGTATGAATCTGCAAAATGTAAATACATAAACTTATTCACCAAATTTGGCGATTTAAACCTACAAGAAATAATAAATTGAAAAATAGGCTGGAAATTGGAAACATTTAATTTAACGACAGTAGGCCTACAGTGTTTGTTCTGGGAATATTGTAACGAACGGGCCCTTCACAGGGTGAAACAGCCTTCGTTAGGGTTCAAATATTTAATTACTTACGTATTTTCGCCTCCACCAGAACTAGGGTTTTAGATGGGGTAGTTCAGCCCATGTAGATCGCTATCGCTTTGCATTGAGAGGTTCGGTTACTTTAACAATAGAGGTCTTAACCTCACTGAATTTTATAGGAGATGACTCATTAAAGGATGAAAACAATGTGTATACATTTTCAAATAAAACTGCTTTTACAATTTATTATTTTACAATTTATAAAATACATGATTTTAAGATTTATGACTTCATGATTAGTTACAAAGAATTAAACAACTCATGATTCTGGTTCGGCCCTTGTTGGTTTATAGATTATAAAACGGATCGTCATTAATAAACAATGTTTCTATTACCTCTGAATAGATTTCCTTGCGAAACATATCGGCTAGTAAGGTTCCTATGGTATATTTATACGGAGACATGTCACATTATTATCACTGGTAAAAACATCTAACTCCAAAACACTAACACTTTATACAATACAAAATAACATGGTTTGTTCCACTTACCAGAATCTCCTTTGGGATTATTAAAATCACTACACACACTGAATCTAAACGCTCGTCTACTTCTTGGTGACAACTCCACTTCTTCTCTCGAACTCGTACTCTTGGCTTCTCTCTCGTGTCTGAAGGTCCTACAGGCCTATTTATTCACAGCCATTTTGAGTGTGGGTTCAAAACTCTGGTTTGGATTGGCTTGGCCAACCAATTGTGTCAACTTGGTGCCTCCCAAAAATGTGAATTCACAAATAGAAATTAAATACTTTCATAAATTCATTGGCTGATCCTGAAGAGGGTTGTGCTATGGCACTTTACTCCTCCTAGGGTACCATAGTGGTGGGGTCATCTTAAATGGTGCTTATTGGTGGTTTTTATTCCCCCCTCTATTTCAAAAGGAGTATGTCACAAGTCCAGACTATGGGTGTCATCATGTGTGGGTTTCCTAGAATCTTGAGTTTCTAGCCCAATAAATAAAAATGTGTCCGGCTTAGTGAGGCTAGGGACCGCACGGCCATCCGGCAGCTGTTGCGTTAGTCAGTAACTATTTCAAGGAAATAATTAAAACTAAATCAGAATGGCAACCCACGAGATAAAATGTGTCCGGCCTAGTGAGGCTAGGAACCGCACAACCATCCGGCAGCTACATCCTGAGGGGATGGGGTCACATCAAAGATTGCGACTGTCAATAATTATTTCAAGGAAATGATTATGACTAAATCAGAATGGCAACCCATGTGGTCGTCTCTGGCGTCCGGTGGAGTAAGATAATTCGCAAACTAATTTGATATGGTAATAAAATACAAACCCACATCCATATGTGAAAGGAAGTGTTAATGGTTACCCGACTATTTTAATCATGACTTCCAGGATGTCACTAAGATTACTTATAAAAATGGGACTCTGTGGTTTCCTCTAGATTGTAGGCATCCAAGTTATCACAATTCGCATGCGCAAGGAAGTGGCAACTGGTTTCCGTGACCCTGGGCCCTGCCTTGACAAACTTATGTATTTGCTCTTTGGTCCAAATGACATTCAGATAATTTAAGATAATCTCATTTAACAGGAAGCAGCTGTGGTTTCCTGCTGATTGCAAGAAATAATAATTGCCAGCCAAATGCTGCTCCACTAGCTTCTGTGTGATGAAATTATGGTTTTAAAATATTAGAATACTGAAATGAAAAATAAAATGTGTGTGTATACGGGGTATGTAAGGGGTGTAATTAACCTGTTTGTTACACAACTCCCCCCCCCCCCCAAAACTAGCGCATCCACCTGGAGGCGTAAACCTAACATACTGGTAAATGGAACTTTCAAAATATAAAAATTATTAATAAAAACATAAAAATTACTTTTAAACATAACCTGATACCGAACCAAGAACCATTATGACATTATTAGTTAATTAAAATCTTCATTTGTATAAAGCATTCCTTTAGAAAAATTATTGATTACAATTAAAATTGATAACATTATTGAATGCGTTATTAAAATACAACATAAATATCAAGAATGTCAAGAACCTGTGAGTAAAAAAAAGATTATTAGATTACTATGAAAGTAAATAGTACATTGCTGTTGAAATTGTTATAAACTATTAAACCTCACAATTTCCTGTCATTCTGATAGCTGATTTACCTGAAAGAAAAGGAAAATTAGTAACAATTATTAAAAAATGAAAAAAAATGAATGATCAAAAATACAAATTTTGATCTTTTAAAATTAAAAGTACATGAATTATACATAATTAGTAAAATTAGTTACAAACATACATACATGTTTATAAAATGAATGATAAAAATACAAGTTTTGATCTTTTTTTAAAAATTAAAATGCAAGAAATGTATATTTAAACGCGCACACAGAACAAAAGATATACGGCCTTTGGCCAAAACTTATGTGGAATGTTATTAGTCTGGAATGTCTTTAAAGTTCATAATAAAAACATAATGTATCTAAAGGTATTTATAAATTTCACTTTTTTTAAACTTTGCTTGGAGAACTGTTATTTGTATATCTTTTATTCACTATGGGGATTTCTTGAAATTTTGAGGGACTGGCATGTGTCACCTTTACATTCGGGGTTGTATGGGGGTGTAATGAAGTCTGTGTTGGCGAACTCTTCTATTAACTGTCGTTGCACCTCCTCGTCGGGGTCGTATGGGAGTGCGGCGAAGTCAGTGTTGGCAAACGCTTCTCTAAGGTGCCGTTGGACCTCCACAGCGGCCTCCGTGGAGAGACCTCCATTTGATAATAGGTCAGGCGATGAAGCTAGCATTTCGGTTCAGGGGTCGTGATCATATCTAACAGGTATGGCATTAGGTCAACATCGTTGAGAGGTGGTGTTTCGTCCAACCTCAGAAAGGGGATTGTCTCTGCTTCTGAGTTGGTCTCAGAGGTCCTCCTCTCTCTTTTTATGTCTGTAGTTGTGTGCGGTACCTGCGGTTCCTGCAGTTGTGGCGGCGGCGTCGGTGGTGGTGGTGTTGGAGTGGTCCTTATCCGGGGGTCCCCAGGTGCACCCCAGGATGTACCGGGTTGCGGACTTTCCATTCGTGGGTCCTTCCTTTCTCCTGTTTGATTTGCATAGGAGATACGGCGCGGCGGCCTCCAAGCGTCCGGGTCAACCATAAGCTTTGGCTGCAGTGGTAGTCTTGGTAGCCTGGGGTTCCTCAGGCTTGGTCTGGGAGTTGTTGAAAGTGTATGTATGGGTCTTCGAGATGTTGGGGTTAGGGGGTTTGGTCTAGGTGAGGTTGGGATTGTGGGGTTTGGTCGCCCCAGATAGAGATGGGGGTACCTTATCCAGTCGGGATTTATGTAGGTCGGTGATCTGGAGGAAAACGGATAGTCGTTTGGGATTGGTGTAATTGGTGGTGGTGGTCTGGATGGGACATAATCTTGGACGGGATAGGTGGACATACTTGTTCCAGGCCTCGTATTGGGTGGAAACCCCTGACTCCAGGTGGTGTTGACAGCTGGGTCTGGTGTCGGTTGCCATTGGCTAGGGTCCGGCACGAAGGCGCAAGGCGGAGGCGGTGTTCCCCACTGGGGAGGGTCCGGCAGGAAGGCGTGTTGGCCCCGTACTGCTGTGTACTGCACGGACCAGCTCCATGTGGACATGGTGTGTGGCGCGTCGGTCAGGCATCGACCCTGTCGCGCCCACTCGATAACGGCACGGGCGTCGGCCGGCCGTTGGTTTCGGCGCGCCGCGATGACCTCGCGTGCGTCCACTGGCCTATGGTTCTCCCCCCGTAGTTGTCGTCGTAATTGTTATTCATTTTCTATTAACATGAACATCAAATTACTTACACCATTCCATATTCCCAGGTATTTCCTACTTAGTAGTTTAATTTTCCCCATTTGCTTTATATCTCTTCACTTACAGGTGTGAATTTAATGTCTCTCGCTTCATCATAAATTTGATTTATTAGATTCCCCTGTCTTGTGACATGTGAACTTATAGAATAGGTATATCCATCTGCATCTTCCGTAAAAGTTGCAGATGGATGTCCAAGTGTGATTTGGTACATTGCTAATTCAATCTTTTCATCTTCTTTATTGAATGGTACTGGCCATTCTTGAAAGGGGGTTGCATTGATCCCAATTATAATTGAACAATAACAACATGGTATTTGTGCATACACTGCGGTAAAAGATTCTGTTTCTTTTATCTCTAGTTTTCTATTCCCGGAACAGGTTATTTTTATTGGTTGTGACTTTATAAGAAAAATAAATTCTGTTCGTGATAATGGATAAATCTCTACTCGTTCTAATTGATGATGGGATGGGAATCGGATGGGGTCTAATGGATGGTCGTTAGGCTGACTGCTGAAGGTGATGCGTGGGTGTCTTCGTCGGGATGGAGCGTTTTGGGTAGTCTTCTGTCTAGTGTGCGCAAGAGGAGGGCTTCTATGGGTGCTACGATAGTGCAGCGGCAAATGATGCGGGGTATGGTGTCTGTAGGTAGAGTGTCGGGAGGATGCGTGTCTGGTGTCCTGTCTGCTGGTGGTGCCGTGTCTGTTGGTATGGGGTATAGGGGCAGGACTGTGTGGGCTACAAAAGTTGGTGAAAAGATGGATATGGACGAGCAGAAGCAGCCGGATCAAAACATTTTAGAAAATCGGTACGGTGTGGGGGGGGGGGGGGCGTCTAAAAGACTCAAAATGGAGGTTAAGCCCTTATGGTAGAGGAACAAAACTTGGTGAAAAGATGTCTAGCGAGGAGAAGAAGCATCTCCGATCAAAAAGTTTTCGAAAATCTATAGGGGGTGGGGATCTGCGGCCTAAATCCGCCCTAATTCTACTAACAGTTCGCTGACATTCGATGATACTCGATGATACTCAAAATATTACTCGAAGAATTTACTAACACATGGGCGATGGTTATTGCTGTGATACAACAGTTCGCTGACATTCGATGATACTCGATGATACTCAAATTATTTATCGGAGAATTTTTTTTTAACACAAAATGGGCGATATAATTATTGCCGTGATACAACAGGTCGCTGATTATGACAAATACGTGGCCGTTTGTTGACAAAATGGAACACTGCAGTTGAGATTTGAATTATTGATCATGAGTTCTTGTGTGACATTAATTGCAATACTGACGGTCAGGTCGTATTCAAGACTGTACACACAAATGAGTTTCCGCAGATACATACATGCAGCATGTAATATTAAATGTAGGGAATGTAACACCAAATTAAATTTATCTCCCATGGCCCCCAAATACTAAGCGTGATTTAATCATCAATCCTATAAACATTGATTGCCGGTAATCGAAACTATATGGGGGCTTTTGGGGTTCACTTCTTTGTGTATTTGTTGAGATTGTTATGTACATAGAATTTTACGTTCTGCCATGTACATGTTTTTAAAGATGGCTCTTTGCTAATACAAGCCTCACACTCAGGTTTTCCAGGCACTTTTCCTCTTAATAAAAACTGCAATAACTGGCGCTCAACCGCTTCTTTTTCTTGGACACTCCATCGCACCCTTACAACCTTCTTCTTCTTCCTTGGAACTGCTTCCAGTTCATCCTCACTTGAAGACGATTGAAGCTCGTCATCTCTTGTGTTACCTGTACAAAATAAAATGACCCGGTTAATGGTGGGAGAAGTGTACATCACATTGACCTTCCAGTACTTTGGGCAGGAAAATGTTACTTGTTTTGATGATAATGATGTTCAATTTCGTTTTAATTAAATAAATAAAAACGCGCTTAGTCATAGGCGTGCGCAGCACATTTTCAAGTTTGCACGTAATGGTTATTTGTTATTTTGGGTTATCAAGGGCATCAGAGGGTGCGCCCCAGCTCAAGACCAAATAAATAAATAAAAAGGGAATATGTTTTTATTCTATATTTACTTGTATTTTATTATTTTCTATTGCTCTTACTAAAATGAATCTGGTGTGTTTTACCAGTCAATAGTCTGATTGTTTAGATGTCATCGTCCCATTAGCATGTAAATAAAATGGCAATTGACATAGTTTACACATAAAAGCATAACAAATTAGACGAGGGAGCGCTGCGACTGTCTTACAATTCAACTCAAACGAGACCTTCTCTCTTCCCTTATGAGTGAGTGTGTAAGTGAGTCCGCTAAAATCGACCGAACCCCTCAACAGATTGCGCTGAAATTTTAACGTGTGCTGCTAACATTTTCTGGAACATCCGTCGCGATATAATTTAAACTCACAAGAAATGAATCGGAAATAGACCGTTGGAACCCGTTGACGATTGCGTCAGCCTCCATTGCCGTAGACATTCCATTCCAATTTTTGAAGCAATTGAGATCGGGAATGCCTGATGCGTGGGCTTGCCGTTTATGGTACTAACAGAATGAGCAGTATTTATTTCGGACGCCAACAAATAAAAACTTACGAGTACGGTATCCTACAATCACAACAACTCCCGATGCTGCGTTGTAGTTCGTCTTGTAAGAGCGTTTCGCCCAGGCACCGTCAGCAATCACCAATATGACAGGCGTGCCACCCATATCCACATCCCCTGCAGCAATTGCTAGTCTAGCTTCCTCTTTCCCCGCTTCCAACATAGTAGCGTATGCTGAGTCGTGCATAGCCCCGTGCTCCTCGGTATGGTATTTACTCCAAGTTTTCCTTGACACGCACGGCATGTTGAGTGCACCTTGATTTTCCTGAAGCTGAGAGTACCCCCACCCTGTTGTGACCATCGTCGAGACCAACGCAGTATTTACGTCCATGTGGTCCTTCGGTTTTTCCTCCTCAGTATAAATCTTGGCCTTTAATTTGCACGTTGTGCACTTTAGAGTGAATTCGCTTCTTCACTACCCGGCCTCTGATACAGGGACCATATCGGCCACAGAACAATCATGGGGTGTATGCTTACCTATGTAACTGTTAGTGGTAGCAGGCCGGAGAAAAAACCGTACGGCCCTCTTGGAAAGGCAGTCGTCTTTTCGTTTTTTCTTTGTTTGAACCGGCTGGGGGTCATTCTCGCTTGGGTATCTAAAAATTAATTAACAGCAATTAGTATTTGTCAATTTGTAGACAATGAATAAAATAATTACAATACTGCAATAAAGTCCCATCAAACCTAGCTACGCCTACAAGGTTCTGAAGATTTTGCTTGTGCTATTTAAAATCAATGATCTAATATTCTTATTGACATTGTTTCGCTGCTCGGTGGTAAGCTCCAAAGCAGAGGTAAAGCCTAAGAGTTTTAACTAAACATTGATGCGGGCGCGATCTGAATCATATTTGCCTTGCGGATACGGATCACATAAAACACGTGAGTGAGCCTAAGATATTTAATAATGGTTAAAAGTAAATTTCACACAGTTCAAATAATTACAGTGATAGGAATGTATTAATTTCGTTGGTATAGCACAACGCACAACGCCCCTCTAGCGATTGTGATAAAAGAACTCTACGAATATAGTGCCAATCATCACACAACGTTTTATTTATCTTTACACTTTTGTTTGATTTACCTTTGTTACGATAAATTTATTCGATTCGATATTTAATAAATCTCACACTAAATTATTTGTTTTTTAAGTAAAAATTATTAGAAAATAATTTGGAAATGAGTGGAAACGAAACACATTTTTATTTTCATTTAATTTCAAGTTCTAAAAAGTAGCTTATTGAAAGATGTATTTCGTTTTGAGGAAAAAGAATTGAGGAATTTAATAAGAAGATGATAATGTCTATTCAGTTTAAAAAATTTATTTAAAAAAAAACTTCATTATAAAAATCAGAGAGAGACTACTTTTATTTTACACTTGTTAGTGAAGAGGAAAAAAATATCCCCTTTTTGAGATAATTTTCCAAAGTGTTTATACAAATTGAAGTATAAATGCTTTATTTGGGAAAAGTCCCTGAAGATGAGAGATAATCCAGCCCCTTCATTGATGTTGATCTGCTCAAATGTTGTATCTGTAAATACTTTAATATAATATAACGTTTTGGCAGGAACACAAAGAAATTCTCCCCTTCCGTCTCTTTTAAATATATTTTAATGCACTCTCCAAACTGAGTGGAAACTTTTTCTACAGATATAACTTTATACTGTTTAAAGGGGCCAAGATCTCCTATATTCCCCCTCCCTCTGGTGCATGCATTGAATGCGGTAGTTAGTCCTTCCATTGTTCTGGAAAGAAGAAAAAGAAGAATGTTTAACTTTGTTATTTCTTATTTCACTTCATTCTGTGTAAAGGAGGGTGGGGGGCACTCGTAGTGTAAAATGTGTATAACATAAAATACTACATTGAACCTTTAGTTTTTGTTGTGAATTTATGTCATAAACAGGTAAAATTCTTAGGTCAATATTATTTACTCAAATATGATATAAATGTTTTAATAACTCAAAATGAATATTTAAATGTGGAATAATAGTAAAGTATTGCCACGCTACACATTCATATTCATATTTATACAAACGACAGTTGATTTCATCAAGGTTGAATGTCATTGATCTTATCACACGTGTTATTTATTATGACTTCATTGTTTCAATGACGGTAGAGAAAGATCAGATGTATTACTTACTAACGTGAACAAATTTAACAATTTTACGATAATAATTATTATGTTAGTAATCGTGATAGATTTTTCTATCAAAACTTGAAGAATGTAACTTTATCGAAATCAAAGTTTGAGATTGTGGAGAGTATAATATCTGATCAATTCTTTTACAACATTACCTTGTAAAGTGTTCTATATCTTGGATATTCTAAAGATGTTATAAACTATATTTAAAAAATTAATGATTTGATTTAATTTATCACTTCGAATCGAAAAACACTTCCTAATATTGAATCTACACAGTAAAAACATAAATTATTACATTGATACGATTGAGTAGATGAACGGTGACGGTAGCGTTAATATGATGTATATTTTCACAAATTTAGGTATTTTATCAAAATAATAATTATATTAGCTATCGAGATGTGGTAAATAGATTTTCCTATCATAACTTCTTACAAGATGTAGAATGTGACTAAAGCCAAATCAAATTTTGAGCAGCTATGAGATAGTATAGAGGATAATAATTCTCGTGCGGTATTTCCTCTACCTATATCTTCAATGTTGGAACTAAATCTATATTTAAAAAATAAACGAATTGTTTTATTTATCATTTCGAATCGAAAACACTCCCTATTGTTTAACCTACACGAAAAATAAATAAATTATTCACTTACCGGTACATTGTTTATCTATGGTTGCGGGTCTGAGGAGTGAGGTGTCTTGATGGTAGGGACCAGTGACGTCTACTAGCTTGATGATGGCGATTGATAAGCTGTGAAAAGAATGACACTTATGTATTTATGTATAATAACCTGAAAAGGAATTTAAAATCTGCAATTTTTTCTAGTATTTATTACATGAAATATAACAAAGTATTACATTACATCATTTTACAAAATTACAGATTTTAAAGCAAGTTGAAATATAATTTTTAATAATTGAGTACATTTTTATATTTAATTAGCTAGCTTATCCAATTTACGGGTCATTGATTCTTTGAGCTTCTCTGTGGAGAGACAGCGTTTGTCCAAAGTCTTCTTTCCAGACTCCAATGCCTTAAGGGCCGAGCGTAAGGTCTGATATTCTTTGAGCTCCTCTGTGGAGAGACAGCGTTTGTCCAAAGTCTTCTTTCCAGACTCCAATGCCTTTAGGGCCGAGCGTAAGGTCTGCAATTCTTCGAGAACTTTGCTTTTCAACGACTCCATTTCTGCCTTGTCCGCTTTCATCTGCTTTGTCAAAGCTGTTAGTTCAGTTTTTGAAGATTCTTGCCCTGTACTATCCGTCGTGTGAATGGTGTCTTGTTTAAAACTTTTATTCTCCAAAATTCTTATCTTGCACAAATTGTTCTTCTCTGCCAATTGGAGTTCTGTAAGTGCTTGCTTCAACGAGTCGAACTCGGAATTAGCGCTCTCGTGCTCCAGTTTATAAATACCTTGTTTCTTATACAGAAGTTCTATTATGTAGTCTATCTCATTCTCAGACTGCGAGGCCAGAGTGTTGTTCTTTACATCTAGCTTGTAAATCAGTGCTCCTTGCTCGCAGTGGTCCAGTATCTCAGGTTTTCAACCTTAGATTCAGTGTTGTCCCCGAGTTCGACTTTTTTGTTATTATTTATTTATTTAACGTCTATCCAATTCAGTTAAAAAAAAACTGTTAAACAAAGGAGAACAACTAAATAAATCTTATAACATAGATGCAGACACAACAATGGATTAAAGTAGTACAGTAAATATTTGGAATAGTAATATTACAACAATGCATTAAAACACAACATTTTTGGTAACAAATAAAAAGTACATTAAAACAATTAATAATGCAATCAAATATAAAAAAGTGGTGGAAAAAAAGAAAAGAAAAGAAAAGAAAGAGAAAAGAAAAGGGGAAAAAAGAAAAAAAGAAGGGAAAAGTAGAAAAGAAAGAAAAAAATTACTGAAAAAGAAAAAACGAAAAGAAAAAAAACTGATTTATTAGACGATCCACTGAAACGAATATTGTTAGACTATGAGGGACCTGTGCCTTATGGCTGTGAGTGTTACTCCTGCCTGGGTGGCTACAACTAGGGACGTAGCGACCTACCCTTCCAGAACGTAACTTCTCTCAAGTCCTGGGCTCATAGAATCGACCGAGACCTTGGGTTTATAAGGATTCCAGAGGATTCCAGGGTAAAGAACAGTACATAACTACAGCTTTCAATTCAAAGAAGGGCCACTGTATTAAATAAACACGACAATCCTATTCTGACCAGGGGTTGGGCCCGTGCATGTTGCTGCCTGGTTGACGTGTTAAGTTCCCACAATTACACCCTTAGTTACTCTTTAGATGTGAATACATGACTAACGTTATACCCCAGGACTGTGGTGGGACGACTCAACAGACGGACTGCCTCCCTGAATGGACTGGACCCCCACGTAGACGTTGGACCCTCCGAAGTCGGCTGTAGTCGGACTCTTCACTCTTGACCGCTATTCCAATGCCTCAATCATGGAAGCCTCGTGTCTTCTCCTGGCTCGCTTATTCACACTCGATTAAGTACCAGCTTCGACGCCCACACGGACCGATTACACGAAGTACGTCCTTGCTCCAGTATGATCTTCACTTGACTCGCCAGCGACGACCTCGCATGCTTCCAGCAGAACCTGTCCCCCCACTCCGCCGACCAAACCATGTGACCCATCCGGCCAATCCGCGCCTCTTCTCACTCTCCCAGGTTTCCCTGGCTCACACCAGGCCCTCCAGGTTTCACATAATTCCACCAAATAAACATGCAACTCAGCATAATTACTCCATCGAAAATCCAAGATTGTTATACTAATTCGACTGACGAAAACACCTCGTCAGTACTTTATTCAGTAAACACACACCTCGTTATTCGGGCCAGTTTGATTACTTCACAGACAACTTTCCGCTGACTAACTAGGTCAACATTCCAAATGACGTCAATCCGTTAAGTAATGTCAAAGTTATTACTTCCAACTGATAAACACCTCTTGCTGCAACTTGAATGTCTTAACTGAATAGTACCACAGACATGGTGGTATATATCTTTAGGTGATTTCACTGCCAGAATTCTGTGGTCGCTTAATGCACGCAGTGCAGGCGGTCGCCGACAGAATGCGCGACGTGTCAGGTGGTAGTCACGTGACATAGAACTTACAAGATGGCGGCCTTGGGGACCAATCAGATGGCTCGAATTCGGAAATTCGAATGTTCCGCCTACGGATCTGAATGCACGGCCTTCAATAAAGTGCATACACACCTCCATCTCTCGAGGAATTAGAGTCGATAAAGAAGTTTGGAAAAACTTCTTTATCGACTTTCTCGTCACGTGACTACCACCTGACACGTCGCGATCCTGGCGGATTCTGTCTGAACTGCGTGCATTAAGCGACCACAAAAATAGCATTGCTGGATACGCAAGTGAAATCACCTAAAGATATATACCACCATGACCACAGATATTTGGATAAACTATCCCAATATATGACAATATGAGGTTTTCCAAAAATCAGGAACAGCAAATCAGGGAGTAATCACACTTTCGCGTATACCCACACACCTGTCGTCACTTGATGGATATACATAGCTCTGTGGAAGTTGTGTTAAATTCCATGCTCGACGATGTTTGGTTGCCATATTGAGAGGATCGTCCATGTTGGCAGCCGGCGGGAGTAGTTGATGGTTGGCTGTTTGTCTCTAAATCTGCATCAAATACGCAAATCGGCCGAAGAATAGTAGTAGCGTAGGGTTGAAGGGAACATCAGTTAGAGCAGATCTCGGGAAATCATACAAAGTCCCAGCTCCAGAAATGTAAGCCAGTCCCACACACAGGGCACATGTAACTAGTCTCAGCACCAGAAACTTCAACCAGTAACACAATCGAGGAACATAAAGTTATTCCTGTGATTGCAGATTAGTTGTCCTGTGTCCAGTATTGTTGCGTCATTATGAACCTTTATTGATTAAGAAACGTTAACAGTAGTAGTTTTTTAAGGAAACGCCCTTTCATGAAAAGTATCATTATGTAGATGGATCACACAATGAATCTCAAAATAATACATACTAAAATTCACATTTTAGAACCTTGGTTTGAAATGGAATACATTGAAGTAAATCGAACCAATTACCAATACAATAAATACAAAAATACAAAAAGACTTACAGTTTGCCTCGGCTGTAGTCGGTAGAGCACTAGCTGTTAGAGAGTTTATAAAAATACAAGGAAGATGAGTGATCAAATAGGAATAATAGTCTATAAATGAGAGATTATATATTATAAGTTGACAATTTAATTATCCCTTTCAATACTGATTATTTTTTTCCAAATACCAACTGATCCAAACACATTTATGTTATTGTGTTCATTCATACATTACTCAAAAAAATTTTGGAAACATTTTCTCCACTCGTTTTCAAAATTTTCACCGGGTCACATATGTCCCACTAGTCTTACTGGTCGGGACATATTGTCCCACTAGGCACATTTATAAAAAAGGACTAGGATGAAACAATAAAAACTATCACACTTTTGATGTTATTTATTGATCATAATAATCATCATCATCATAATTGATCGTAAGCTGATATTACAGAGCATTTGGAAATTACGTTATGAATAATTGAAATATGTATAGCCGTGGCATACTGTCAGATTGTTGATTGTGATGATTGTTTTACTTTCACTTACGTATGGTAAGGGGTAAAGCAGTTTTTACATAGCGGGATTTGACACATTTGACACAGAGTTTTTGTTCTCTTTTCTACTTTAGTTATTGCACACCTTGCACACCTTCTTCTCGTGTTCCCCTCGATAGGAAGATGATCGCCAACGTTTGCCATGTTCTTAGATCTCACAGAAGGGCGTCCGCTCATTCTTTTTCTCTTTCTTCGAGCATTTCTTCTACCTTGCGCGACCAAACACTCTGACAAATTCACAAGGAAGCTTAGGAATGGCTGATTTTTGTGTTTTACTTCATTTGAAATAATCCAGGCATTTACAGCAGAAACCAGGAGAAGTTTGAAGAAAACCTTTTTCCACCATTTCGTTGATTTTCTATCATGATCATACAGACCCGCCATTTGATCCGCAAGGTCTACTCCTCCCATAAAACTATTATAGAATTCTATAGATTTAGGGCATGGGATTTCCGCTCGCGTACCATCTTTCAATTTCCTTTTAGTCGTCACCATACTGTCATCATGACAGTTGCTCAGAACCAAAACCTCTTTTGTATCTTGCCATTTGACAGCCATCGTACCAGACTGGTTAGCTACAAACACAGCATCACCTCTTTGCTGTAACTTTTCAATTAGTTTTGGAGTGTTTTTTCTTGTTCTTATGCATGTACCAACAGCAGGATAATCAATTGTATCCATGAGTTTTACAGAAGTAAAGAATCTGTCGAAACACAACGCAACATCTGGTGATTTTATAGTCTGTGCCAACTTTAGTACCACCCTCTCTCCAAGTGTCCCCTCGACTGCACCGTCCTCCTTCCCGCAGTAAATATTCATGTCATAGGTGTAACCAGTTTTTGAGTCACATCTTTGCCACATTTTTATCCCTCGCTTAGTTGGTTTTAGTGGAAGATATTGTTTCAAGGAGGACCTTCCCTTGAATTTCGTCATAGATTCGTCAATACTTTGTCTTGGACTGTCATTTCTACACTTTTGAAAAGTTTGTTTCAAGCAGGCAACTACCTCATCCATGTAATAGGTTTTGCTTGCATTTTCCGGTTTTTCCGGTTTGTTGAAGTATAGCTTTGACATGATAATTTGGCACCTGTCTCTAGCTATAGCAGCCTTTATTGCATCGTTTGCCAAAGATTTATTCATTGACCAATACGACGCGAAATTGGGCACCCGGTTGTAGCACATTATTAGTGAAATACCAAGAACAATCATGATTTCACCTGAGTCGGTATGTGCCACATTTTTTTTCTTCTGTGTATTGTATATATCCAACCGCTCATTTGTACATTGTGAAATGAACATGAACAGACTTCTCGGAAATACTTTTAGGAATATGTCGAACTCAGATGATGCCCGGTTTACATCAACCAAAACCATGCACTCCCTGTCAGGAGAAATTTTTTTTCTGGGAGTGAAATCAGCTCTTACCTTGGACCATATTATGTTTCCATCTCCGGTTTGCAAACCATCACCATCGCTATTTTCATCGTCGCCAGAAGCATCATCGTCAGAGTGTTGAGGGTCCTCTTCTCCACTACTAGACCCAGCAAACACACGACTGTGTAAAACGTGTGTAAAATGTACGTATAACGCACGTGTAGTGTGGGATTTGTGTGGTGTGTGGGCAAATCATTTGAGTACGTGTGTTTTCCGTGTGGGCAACGTACGTACTTCTGTGCCACTGTTAGTGTGTTGCTCGTACGTACCCTACCCACACCGCGCCCACACCACACAAAGTGTACGTATTTTACTAGTTTATGTACGTGTGTTGCCTGTGTGGGCAACGTACGTCGAGTCGAGCTTCGATTTGTGTTAGTCGTACGTACCTCACCCGCACCGCGCCCATACCGTCAAAACTGTATGCATTTCAATATTTTGCGAGTGTCGTTTATGCGAGAAACATGCTAATAAATATTTTAATGTAGGCAAGTCCTTCTTAATATAAAAAATGCTATTATGCCTAATAGTTTACAACTACTTAGTTCCTTATTTTAGCATTATACTTGTGTTCATATGATGTAAGTGTAACATGGACTACAAAGTGAAAACAGTTATTATTAATGATCCAATCTCATAATATTTTCTTAAAAACTTCGAATTTGAATTTTATTAGTTAAAACTCAACTAATTTTCAATGCTAAGAAAAACATCAAGACGAAAATAAAAATATAATTTAACAATAATTATTGCTTGTCGATATGGTATACATAAATGCCATCGTGGCTTTGCACACCATATTTAATACTTATGTTGGAATATAAATGATTGGATGGATTCACAAATACGTTATTAAACATCAAAGTCTACTGCTAGCATTATTATTGTTATATGTTTTCCAACACTTTTATATAACGTTCTTAGTTACTGTGGAATAATAACCTAATTGTATATTCGAGAACGTATATTAGGATTGGCAAAACACGAGCGCGCCTAGTCCAACATTAGGCTAGTTTAACTCCTCTCATTTATCAGTTCACCGTGGCCGAACGGTCTAGTGGCTGGCTTTCAGATCCCAGGTTGAAGGAGCGAGGCATGGACGAGGTTCGAATACACAAGATGGAGTAAAATTTGTTACCTAATGTAAGTTTCCAAAACGATTAACATGATAAAATAAGCATATGAACTGCCACTGAACTTGACTTGCAGTAATAATTACATTTCTAATATTTTTTCGTAATATTATTTATTGGCATAGCTGCTTCCTATGATACTTTTTAGATTCTCTACCAGATGGAGCTAGCGACCTAGTTCCCTGCAGGCGAAGCCATGTGCATGCGAAATATTACTGGGTGTCGTAAACGTGTGTTTCCCGTGTGGGTAAGGTGTGGGCGGAGTGTGACTCCTAGTGCCGTAAACGTGTGTTTCCCGTGCGGGTAAGGTGTGGGCGTAAAATTACTGAGTGCCGTATACGTGTGTTTCCTGTGTGGGTAAAGTGCATCCCCAGTATGTATACCATGCTAAAATACGTGCAGAGAACGTGCGTAATACATGCGGGCAGAAGTGACACTTTTCTGCGGGAAAAGTATGGGGCAATACATACATAAAACGTACGTACGCGTACGTGCGTTTTACGTGCGGGCGCGATGAACTGTGTTTGCTGGGGAGTCATCTTGAGTGGGTTGAAGATCCTCGTCATCACCACTGGAATCGGATGCTTTTGAAGACGAATCTCGTTTTTCCCTATCTTGATAATCAGAGTCATCAGGATCATCATGGTTATCATTCGAGGAGAGACTAGAACTGGAGAAGTCGCTACCAGAGTCATCTTTCTCCAATTGCTCCAAGACTTCATCTTGTGTAGGCCTATTAGTCCTACGTAATTTTCTTGACATTCTATAAAATAAAAAAATAAAATCTAAGCTAGGCCTATACGTTTTCACGTAAAATATGATCAAAATTTAGTAGTTCAAAACATTTCTGTGGCAATAACTAAACACTGTTGCCTTAGGCCTTTCTAGACATTCATGCCTAATGGGACAAAAGTGTACCATTAAAAAGTCCTAGTGGGACATCGCTGTCCCAGAGATAGGTTAGGGCATAAATGACTATCAATATGCAAGAAATTCCTGACCACAATGATATATTACACAAAAGCAACCTTTCATTTATTAGTGAGTATCAAAATATGTGGGTAAAGTAACAAATTTACCTTCTTTTTACATCCAAATAAGACTCCGCGTGTTGATTTCTTTGTTCGGCAACTCCTACTGACGCTCGGAACATGTGGTAGCTAGCATGTCCGACCGGTGCTGCCATCTGTCGGAGCTTCGGGAAGCTTCAAAGACTAGCGCGCAACAAAAGCGATACGCGGGCGGGTCATATTTGTCCCATTAGTCATACACAAACATTCGCTGGGACATATGTAACCCGTAAGTATTGAAAGGGTTAAGTCATCAAAATCAACAAAATTACAAACAAGTTATTGGTAGGCTTAGCCTACAAGAGAATCAAATGTCACTTTTAGTGATCTGTGAAGTTAGGCCTACAAGTTATGCAATGGAATATAGGTTACAAATTATACAGTGAAATACAGTGAACAAGTTATGCAATGAAATACAGGTTAATATCAGGTCCTTTAGGCCTATAAAAATGGCATGAAAGCCTCGCTTAAAGCTCAGTCCAAAATGTTATATCAGGTCCTTTGGGCCTGTAAAAATGGCATGAAAGTCTCGCTTAAAGTTCAGTTCAAAATGTTTTTACCAGGCATGTAAGCCTCCGTTCCTCTTTCAAAAGTTCAGTTGATAATGTTCAATAGCCCTTAGGCTTTCGTTATTATATTAATAGTTCAATTAAAACGTTATTACGTACCAATATCCGCCCTTAGGCTTACGTGCTTTGTAGAGCTGTAGTGATCCGATTCGATAGTTGAGACTAGGCCTCCTAGCCTAGGCCGAACCCAAGTGTAGAAATTCCGAAAAAGTGTCCAAACGTACAGGTGTAGACACGCCCAAGGTCCAAGTTTTGCCTACTCCTTTAAAAATGTAGTTGTATGTGTTTATTTGTATTATTATAAAGATTGATCGGCTGCTTGTACCTTCTGTAGGCGTTCCCGTCCGGTCCCGTTCCATAAGTCTGTTCCCGACAAAGGTTTTGGAAGTTCTGATGGCGTCTTTATGGAAGTTTCCAGAAGTTTTTACATGGTGAGGTCATTTCGAATGTTCCAGAACATTAATTGCGTATTTAGAATTACTTAGAGCTCATTTTCGTAAATCACGCGTAGTAGTTCGCAAAATTGCAGTCACTGTCATGTTGTAAATACCATTATCAGAACTGTAGTTGGTCGACAATGCACTCTATCGGTGGTTGGTGAAACTAATACGCTAGATCGCAGCACCTGTTATATATTGGTTGAAATGTCAATGGTCGATACTCGTCGGTAACTGTTCGGTCGATAATGTGGTTTCTGTGCGTTACACTAGAATGCAGCACTTGGTTTGTAAGCTGAAGAACACTCGGGTTGAAATACGCGTGAATATTTTAATTAGCGATTTATTTTATAAAAGTTCGCAATTGTTTTGACACTAAAGAATTCACTGTTGTTGTTGTTGTTGTTGGTTAATATTGATTGTTTGACTGAACAGTAAAGAGTTTAATAAATGTTTTCTTATAAATTTGTTATTGAATAATTATTTAAAGTAGGCCTAAAAATTGGTTATGTTACAACATATTAATACAGAAACAAAAACGCTCTACTACATAGCTCCCTCTTCTATTTAAAAGTTTTCATCGTCAACACAATGATGAAACTTTTACGAAACCAAACATCAATGCACAATTCCCGAGTTGAATTCGTGTCCTTATGAATAGCCTTTGTCGTCATAGCAATGACTCTCCATATCCGAAGTCGTGATTTAATGTTGTAGTTGCTTGTACACTACACTGTTTCTTGACGCACTACATCTTGATACAGTTAAAATCGAGAATTCCATTGGTAAGGGTGGGTCACAACTAATAGTTGAGACCAGAAGTCTTGCTCGTCGTCTGGCCAAATGCCATACGAATCTTGGTAGGCGGAAGCTTTTGTCAAAAAACTGCATTCGGCGGTTAATCTCGGTCCATGAAAGATGAAGGTCCATCGGGTCAAATGGTAGTCGGTTGGTGAACAGGGCGTCGATGTCGAGTCGCATGGCTCATCGCTCCGCGTATGCTGTCGTCGTCTTCAATAGGCGCTGCAAGTCGGCGTAGGATGGCGTCACCTGACGGTCCACATAACCGTCCTGGATTGCTGTTGGCGCTGGTGGGTGACATGCAAACGGCATGTGCACGGGTATGGTCGAAGCGGCGGTGAATAAAGGCGTAATGTTGTCGGCGGGAACGAAATCGTCCAGTGGAAGGGGTCCAGCTAGTTGCGGAGTCATTCTACGTGCGTCGTGCTGAGTCGGGTCGAAAGAGGGTTCGGCTGCAACATGCTGTATCTCAGGAGCCTGCTGCTGGCGTTGTACTTCAGCAATTCTAAGACGTCCAAAGGTGCCTCCTGGTGCGTCGTCAAATTGCTCGATGCTGTGAACGGAGCCGCTTCTAGGTTGGCTGGTATGGTAACTGAAAAGCAAAATTGCGACTCCAGGTACGAGAACGTGCCCGGGACGTCGGTGCTAGATCACGCGCTTCCCTTATCATGGTTATAACTGACTATAGCGCAGAGTAAAATAAAAGTGGTTCACACCTGTTTTCGCATCCTCTTATACGCGGCAGCGAGGTAGGGGGGTGGGGGATGACATGGGGGAAACAAGGTGATTAGTAGGTAACGATCATTACCTCACCTAGACCAAATGCTCTCGTTTTTATAATACCATTTTATGTGTTTACTTCTAAGTAATTCTAGAAGTCTATTTATTTCCCGACTTAATTTTTACTAAATTTTGCAATAACAGATTAACTATACATTTAATTTAAGTGAAGATACGTTACCTATTAATTTTTTGAAAAATATATTTATTAAATTCAATAACCAGAAGTTTCTATGTTCCGAACTGTTCTATATATTTTAAAAACTACATTATATACTGGTTGGCTAACCAAACTTCCTATTCGGGACACCAACAGTAACCTAGTAGAAACAGTAAAAAAAAAATGCATTTAAGTTTAAACATACATTTTAAGGATTGGTTTATTAATTACTCAAAATATTGATTGAACATGGTCATGTTGTTTGCCACAATGTAACTTAACTCTTGAAAACATAGGGAGTGCATGTGAGTGTGTTACTTTAGAACAATTTCAATACTGCACGTAACTCCCACCAAGAGTTATTCTCACGCTCATCCTCTCCTTTTTCCTCGTCCCATGTGGATTCGAAACGCCGCAGTCATTAAAATAGTCATGCCTCATCTTGCCAATTCTCGAGAAAGGTAGTGTATATAAATGTGCCCAATGCAATGCCAACTCCGCAAATTCGCTAATAACTTCCATTCTGTAATGAAGTTAAACGTGAAACAAAAGTGTTAAATTGTCAGAATGTTCACGCACTTAATTAATATACCAAATAAATTTCGCGTACTTACGTTGATTGTCGTCTGATACGGACGTCTGCTTGAATAATCGGTCAAAACGATTGTGGTGAAAACAATTATTTTTTCGTTTCCTTTTATATAATTGGATCCTGATTCTAAACTTCAAAATATATTTGCCAGTTATTTACTCAAAATTTCCCAGTTCCTTCCAACAATTCTCAGAATTCTACATTAAACTTTCTATTTTACTAATGTACTGTCCAGAATAATATCCGTATTAAGGTGTTGTTAACTTACTTGTTTCATAGCAACGAGTTCTACATTATTATCTTCAATTTTGCTGCTATGAGGTGTTTGGAAAGTCTGCACTTGTCAAGTGGTAATTAGTTCATTCAAGCTTGCCACCTGTTACGGTTTGTCAGAGGATAGATTCGAGCTTAGGATCGTAAGGTTCTCCAGAGGCTTGCGCACAAACCTGAACTTTTACGAGCATGTTTCTGCCTCGCCAGGGATGAAAATAAGTGTAAAAGAAACCACCAACATTAGTTCAAGATAAAACATTCATTCTTTTCACTCACTGAAGTGCACCTTCTATTCCCTCATTTTTTCTCTTATTTTTCTTTTGACAGTATATTAAACTAAGGTCTGGATAGATATTTCAAGTAACTGGATTCAATTGTTCCATTTCTACATCGGATAATGCTGGTGCCGACATTCTGACTACATTATAAGGTTCAGATATGTTCACTGCTGTTTCTTTACGATTCTTATTGCCCATAATTTTGTTGTAAATTAATTTCCGTTTGTGTATGACAACTATCAATGCAATAACTAACAAATATCCAAATCCGGTTGAGATGTAGTACGGAAAATGCTCTGGTTGAGGTTGATCCAGAGGCAGCTCTACCATAAGGGCATTGGGGCATGTGCCCCTCCTACTCTTCCCGCCAACAATCACTCACATATACGAGTTGTAGACGTCGTGGTACACATTTACATAAAATCGAATAGTTTGTATTTTCCATGTGAGCGCGCGCGCGGTAAGGAAACCGCGAACAACGCTTGACTCGAATGAGCTTTCTACGGGCTAGACGAAGTTGCGCCCAGGTAGCGCCTGCGCAGTAAGCTTAAGTCAGCCGAATCTTTGCCTCGCAATAAGCGTTGGAACTCCAGCAGGATGGGCAAGATTTTAGTCCGCCCAGAGCTGTTGTCAGGAGACGTTACGCCTTATGCACTGCGTTGTGTGGGTGTGTTGTGTTATCTTTGGCAGCGTTTATGTGTTGTTTATATCTGTGGTTTTAGCTTAGAGGTTGTGAACAGTGAACAGGACCAGAAAATGGATGAGGTGAGGTATTTAAAATATAAACATTTAAGTTACGAAGACCGACCGAGGAATTCGCCATGTCCAAAGAAAGAAGAGTGCAACTTATTTACAGGCATTAAAATACCAGGTAAATTTGCATGTGTGCATCTTCTTTTACTTTAGGCGAGGTCGAAAAATATAGACAAATTATCATTTTTAAATGATAACTGATTTGTGCCCAGGCCGTATTAACCATTATTAGGCTAACTAGGCTCTAGCCTACGGGCGCAAGCTCTCGGAGGGCGCAACAAAGTTAGAGTTAGAGTTTTTATCTTTTGGTAAAGAGACTCCTTCTAGTTCATCGTGTTCTCCGCGCAAACCTACAATGGTAACAGCTCCAACAACGTACAGAAAGAAACGTTCTGTCCGCGTAGCAAAGCCACTCGTGCATTGAACCTCCCCATATGCGCTGCAAAGTTCTCGCCACGCATTAACAACTCGTTAAATTCGCGTCGTGCTAGATACACCTGCTCTGAAGAGGCTGCTAGATGTTCAATATGATCAGGTACTCTTATGTCATCGGTTCTGATTTTGAAGATGCCGAATTTCATTCTGGAGAAACGGTACACCTTGTCCACTCTTCTATTAACGTCTGGATAAATAAATGTTAAGGGAAAAGGTTCGTTGAAGAACGGCTTTTCCTCACTCAAACCGAAAGCCAATGGCATATGCAATTCAAGAACGCTTTCAAATGATAGTAGATCCATTCGGTATTTAATCGCACTTTCTCGCGCCCACGGGCGTATGTTACCAATCATGGTTATTTGCTGCTCATCATAAGGCAGTAGGTTCTCCACGGCATTAAACAATATGTTCCCAGTAGTGGCCAGCAAACGTAAATTTTCTATGGATGTACGACGCATGGCATATTTTATTTATGATTTTATTGCTTTTTTCGTTGTTTAGCGTGTCCATCATATGAGTTGCCACAAGGAGCGACCTTGAAGAGAATCCAATAGTTTGCTTACTGCCAAATTATTCTATATAACCCTTTAGCTTGCAATCTTTTGGTCTCTTGCAACTTACTGAACTTTTACATGATCATGGCTTTAAAAACCATTTAATTTTCTATTTTCTTTAATAGTAATCTTCTCGTTTATTCTAAAGAGGGTTTTTAAGTTTAAAAAAATGCATTTTATTTACTTTTCCAATTATAACTTACAACAACTTATTCTCTCAAATTATTCTTATTCCCAAGGTTATTATTCTTTTATTTATCATTTACTACCCCCATTATCTAGTATTGCTATTATTTAGGATTTACGAATTCCTATCCTTGCTATTTTCTAGCATGGTATGGTAACATTTTAACTCACTTTTATATTTATACCTACTAAAACGATATTGTTAGCTCACCTCCAATTACCCTTTAAATTAGCTTAACCCTTAATTAGTTACATCATTAGTCTACTTACATTGCGTAACATGTTTAAACTAAACTATTTAACTTTACCTTTTGTTGCAAAATCTAACTATCGTCTACTTTCTCCTTCTACTTCCTTATTCCTCACCCTTATTTCATTCTAACCTTCCTCATTTTGTGTCATATGCTTTACCTATTCGTCGTCCTCTTCCTCTACTAGTGGTTCTAAACTTTGCAACAGTTATCTTTGTGTTGGTTGCTCACGTCCTTGAACTTCAACTACCTGGATGCGTCCTTTAATCTCGTCGTCGTCGTCCTCAAAATCTACCATTTCTATCGATCTCTGCATGTCCTTAGCTACAAATCCTAGCTCTTCGTCCTCTTTTTCGTCTGCTTTCTCTAATTGATCCAATACTTCTATTTCCTCCGTGAACTTGCATGGTTTAACCGATTGGCGTGAACCAGCTGTGTTCATGCCTTTCCGCACATGTCTTTTATTTTGGAAATAACGGGTGAACGAACTTGAATTATCCTGTAATATTTGATGAAATGGTCGAATTGGTTGTCCTCCTGTTCTTACTATTCCTTATCGTATCAAAGAAACAGTAGCGCCACTATCAATAAAAGGTTTCACAGTTCGTTTAGTTCCGTTCTTATTGTGCACAGTTCCGGTTAAAATGAATCCATTTTCTTGCCAAAAATTTCCCAGTATCTCATAACGTAACATGCGGGGCTCTAATTTTCTCGGTTCCCATTTTCCACGTCCAAACGGGAACCATGGTCGTTTTGCACTTGACATCTTGCTTCCCTCTGTTTGCAAAAGCAGTCACGCTGTACATGACCTAGTTTATTTCAATAATGACATCTGTTATTGTTTTGATTTGGTCTCACTGCACGTCTCTGACTTTCACTTGTCTGTCTGGCTGTCGCATGACGTTCGGGTGAACGACCTGATTGTTGTCGACGACAATCACGAGCAAAATGCCCTATAGGGCATTACAATTATAACATCGTTTCTGTGTTTGTCTTCGTTGCTGGCAGTCTCGGGCGTAATGACCGAAATTATGACATTCATAACATTGTATTGAACCTGTGTTATTATAAAAGTTATTTCCTCTGTTCCTTGATTTGTTGTTTCCATTATTGCTTGCATTCCATGTTCTCTCGGGTATCCTTGTTTGCATATTTCGCAAGTTGTTGGTTTGTGCTGAGTCGCGTCGTGTAGGCGAAACTTGTTCTGATGACACTGTTAAACACCGACTTCTTATCACTGGTTAACATATCATTTTCATGCTTTTCAATCGCTATCTTGACTGCTTCTGCGAATGTTTTAGGAGATCTTAACAAAACAAAATATCTCTTTGCTTCTCTGATTCCACGAAGAAATTGTGCCAACAATTGCTCTTCCAACAACTTCAAGCAAATGCTGTTCTCTGCTCTATCTTTGGATATGACTCGAATTTTGGTACCTTCCTTCCTTAGCCGCGTTGCATATTGGTCTATTGTCTCTGTTGTTCGCTGTACGCAGTTATTAAATCGTTGGATAGCTGATGAATTATGTTCCTGTTCTTTAAATCGCTGGGTCAAGCTTCCTTTTATTATTATACACCAGAACTTGTTAACCAGAAAATATAAAAACAAAACCACTCAACTGAACAATACACGGTTAAAAATTATCCAACACACACTCACCCGTTGCGTTATATTTCTGCCACATCCGTGGCCTTCCTCAGACGCGAGGTAACTGAAGCCTCCCTTGCTGTTCTTGTTTCTCGAAGCGTGATGGTGGCGCTCCTCCACGCCCTCTCTACTTCCCCGCAAACCACCCACCCACATGGCGGGAAAGTCAAAACTTGGTTGGCTTATTAAGCTTGGGAAGTAGGTCATAACTGCAGCCTCCTTTAACTTTCTTTTCGTCGTATTTTTCTCTTTTAACACTATTTTAATGTCTTGCCAATTAATGCCTGTTTTACACTCAAATAAATGGTCCCAAAGTTTGCTTGCTCCCCTAGTTTTACCTGACACTATGTTTCATAATTAGCTGAGTTTAGCTCGGTTTCTACATTGAAATATTCCTAGCTTTGCCTTCTAACTTTTACACTGTTATTCCGGTTTGTTGTTCTGGTGTCCTTCTCACTAATAACGATGCCTTATCAATTGATAAGAAAAAATCCTCAACTGACTGACCTGACTGTTCTCCAGAAAACTTTTCGATTAATGCAAGAAGTCCTGAAACATTCCTAGAGGGAACGTCATCGGCTATCGGTACTAAAGGCATTGTAATCACTGTTTATTTCTACATTGGGTTAAAAAAAATGCTCTCACCATTAATTTAATAAAATTACGTCCCTATTGTATCTCCTTGGCAACTATCGCATCCTTATAATAATATCAGACCCCTATTCCAACATGCGTCGGGTCGGGGGGTGACGGGTCACCATTTTCTCGGGCTACAGTTTCTCAGTGCTTGCTAGCCAGGCTCAGCACTTCAGCACCCTTAAAAAACTATTATCTATCGCAAAACTATCCCAAAACTGATCTAATTCCCAACTGATCTAATCCCGCATCGCTGTCACCACTGTAGTATGGCAGCAAACCGGCTCCTCGACTCTAGATCTCAGGTTCGTAACCCAGCCTATGATCACAGTTACTGACTGAGCCGATTAACCGACAGTCTTACTAACTAGAAAGCATGGAATCGAGCGGGAATACTAACTGACTCGAGGCAATGAGTAAGTGACTCAGGCATTAGTCAACAATATTTATTTATAATAAACAATACAACAATACACAATTTGATATAACAACTTAGTGTTCAATGCTAATACATGACATATGTTATGTGACTGCAATGCTACACATAAAGGTATGCTGCCACCACCCACTATTGTGGGAATTACCTGGTACGTACGTGCGAGCGTCCAAGGCGCGTGAAGGTCTTGGAGCTTAATGCAAAGCTGCCAATCAAGAGATGAGGGTGAAATATACTTCAGACTTAAACCACTTGATTTATTAATATATAATAACACATATAATTACACACATGTTATGTTCCACTCTATGGGCAGTACCCATTGCCCTACTTATAGCCTTATCTGGCTTAACCCTGTATTATACGATAACATGGTACTTACTCGAATAGCAGGTGCGAAGGTAGGTTACTTTGCAGATCACTGATTATAATATGTTAAAAATATACACTGATTTTATCCAACATTACTTGGGTTCGCCGCATGTACTTGAATCTACGTTCTACGTACTTAAATCGTGATAATACATACTATCATCATCAAGATCTCCATACGCCAACGCTATGGTCAATACCCTAGCACTGTAGTACAGATTACCTAGATGACAAAAGTCTCTCTCTCTCCAGCCAAACTAGAGATTAAGCTGACTTGACATATTATGTAGATACTATTATGTATTCATTTAGTAATAAAAGTTTGCATCCTGATTAGTATATCCCATCGTCGTCAAGATCTCCATACGCCAACGCTATGGTCAAAACCCTAGCACAGATTACCTAGATGACAAAAGTCCCCTCTCCAGCCAAACTAGAGATAACGCTGACTGGACATACTATTTACTTATTAAGTGAAATTATATTGGTTGATTTTACTTGTTCATAAAGTTCATTATATTAGGACTGCAATGCAACTAATGAGACAAAGATTCTATACAATGCTAAATTTTGTTCATATCTAGTAAGAGAGCACGGCAACCGATGCTAGGCCAGACCCAAGTTGTTCTGCCTGTTGAAAAGTGTCCTGGACAGAAGGAAGCCTCTGTCCTGTCCCCCCACTCCTAGTATTTCTGCGTAACATTTCAACTCAGTCACTCACTTGGAAACAGTAGCTATCCCGTGACAATGACTAAGTTCCTCGTGACTAGCTAAGCAGCCAAAGTCCTGTTTGCACGTGTACGCGTTGTGAAAAGCACGTGATATTGCATGAAAGTTAGAATCTAAATAATACAATGACATATTCGACACACAACACATAAACTAGCATAGATAATCTCAATGCAATTATTAATGACCGGGTTTCGAACTTACCTTTAAAATCTTAGATCTAACCAACAAATTTGTTATTATTATTTTTTTACTTCAACAATCCAAACTACAACTACTCAATTTTATTACCTTACATCTAACATACTTGATCAGCCTGAGGGTCTGATTCACATTTTGAGAACAATAGCTAGAAGAGTTATTTTCTAATGCAAAATCAAAACAACACATAATTTATATTTAAGTACAAGTTTCCATTACTTACGTAATACATTACATGATTAGAGAGGATGCGTTCTTCCTTCTTTACCTCTAGTTTTCTGCTCGAAGACTGAACTTCGTTCATTTATCGACTGCTGCTTTATATAGTAATCCTTTTACTCGTTCTTTAATCTTATTGGTTAAAATGACTTTTAACTCGTTCTTTACTCTAAATGGTTAAAAATGACTTATTAACTCGTTCTTTACTCTGATTGGTTAAAAATGACATATTCGCGATATTGTCTTAATGTTACCTAAGTTCGTGGAACCCTAACTTGCTAATTAAATTAAATTCGAAGAATCCTTGCTTGGTTCTATCCGGATTTAACTGACTGTTAGTGACATTCTGCTGTAATATAACATCGTCCAATTCTTTGGATCTGCTATTTGCATTTCTTACTTTGAAATATGATGAAATGCTTGTGGTATTTTATCTGAATACTAAGCTTCAACTTACTTGCTGCTATTAAATTTGCTTTGCTAAATAGAACGTTGATTTCAGTCTACTACATATACAGTGTACGTGTTGACAAACATCGGATACTTGTATATCCGGTAGATTGCCTCTGGCGTACTCACGTACCGGTAAGTCTCGTAGGTCTTTACCTCATCGTGGTTGTACACACCCTGTCCTGCACCATTTACAACCTCTCTGAACATCACGTTTGCGGTCGCATTGCCTTTGGTTATGTATTGGCAAATGTATATCAAGCATCGTTCTCTCACGGACGCTTCTACATTGATGTGAGCATCCTGTCTCAGGAGCAGGTACGGGTTGTAGGAAACCTCGTCTGCGTCCGTGTAGAGTTGGGTCCCCTTTAGGAAGGAGTGTCCACCTTTGTCCACAGGCGTCCGCTTGGGAACCGCCCTTCCACGTACATTAAAGATGGTCTCTTTGGCATATGGTTTCGGGTATTTCTTGGAGCACTCTTTGGTGCCTGGCTTCCAGCACCGGGCTGTACACTTATTGTGGATCATCTTCTTTGTGACGATCTTGTAGAGCCTGGGCTCGGCCGGGATGTCGGCCCTGAATCTCGTGTCCAGGTCATCACCAGTGCATGGCTTGTCACACTCGCGCATAGTCACCACTATGTGAGCGTGAGGGAGACCCCTCTTCTGGAACTCGATCGCGTATACGTAGTTCACGACATGACCGAGCTCCTTCTAGACTTTTTGGTCCTCGATGAGGGCCTCCAGCTTCATCTGGAACACGGGCACGGAGAGGTCCGGCCTGTTGTTCGCAGTGTTGCCAAGTTTCAGGCCGGCCTTGATTTTGGGCCATGCCGCCCGCATTGGCGGTGAGCTTGATCATGTAGTCGGGTAGACCGTTCTTCATCATGGTTGCCATCCCATCCTGACAGTTCTGCGCAAAGTACCTGGGCAAGTTGATGTGGGTCGGCATAGCGGGACATTGGCCAGTGTGATACATGTAGT